>LNAC01000726.1:4625-16320 GCA_002007465.1 Ailurus styani | reverse complement strand
TGGTACTTTGGGTATTAGGGGGGAAATGATAGTAAAATTCTGAGAAAAAATATTCTTTTGAAAATAGCATGGCCTGGGAATGTAGTTTATGCCTGCTCTTGTATAGCTTTGATGTCACTAATTCTTCACTGCAACAATGTGAAGTAGACATTATTACTCGCCGTTTACACTTGAACCATAGCTCTGCAGTTTAAATATTCTGCAGAATGTACGTAATCAGAAAGTGACAAAGCTGTAGTACAGACTCAGCCCCATCCAATTTCAAAGCCCGTGATGTTTGTACCTCATCCTGTAACCTGTGTTTTAGCTTTTACTTCATCTGAAATGACTTTGGATTGACTTCAGTACGTTGAGTGTTTGTAAGTGGTCAACCAGACCATTCAACACATAAATTCCTTGCCCCCCACTTCATGTTCCCAAATTGATTTGCTTCCTGACTTCTGTCCCTAATTCACCCACTTCCCAAGGGCAGCATGACACTCTCACACAGAGAGACTGAGTATATCTGTTTCTCTGAGTATTTCATAAAACACTTACCAAAGTGTTGAGTAACTTACCTAGTAAAATGAGGCTGAAAGCACGGTTAAAGTTAGGATGTCACCAGCATACCACCCGAATGATGCCACTAAGGCAAAACGGAGTTTATTCTTGCTTTGGTAAGGGAGAGGACCTCTGCTGGGAAAGGGGAAAGTTGGGACCTTTAAAAGTAAGGTTTTAGGGTCTGATTGAAGGAGGGCTTTACTAGGAATGAGTAAGGTTGATGTTTTAAGAATTCTGGAGGCAAGTGTACTGAGGTGTTGGGAAGAGTCACAGACTTCACGATTTGTAGAAGGGATAGAAGAAAGGGGAGAGGGTATGTTCTATGATTTGCTGTAGCACTGCGACAAGCAGGGTAGCGGGTGATTTTTCCTCGTTCGATAGATTCGTTTCAAAATATCGTGCATTTTTGTAGGTAGACACAGTGAACCTGTCTGGTGGTTTTCTCAGATATCATGAGATACCTGGTGATTATAGATGATTTGATGCATATCACGGCAAGTTCAGAGTAGACGGCGATGTAAAATAAGAAGAAGCACCCCAACAGGCAGAGTAAAGAGGTAGTGGGTAAACAAGACCCACTAAGCTAGGTCCATGGACTGTCGCGAGGCCAGGATCTCTCTGCCCCTTCTCTTCTGGAGACTAGGCCCTGGTCACTATATACCACCACAGAAACCAGCAATATGTTCCTTCTTACTCCACTGAGGCTATTGTACGAGCCACACATGCGTCATTTCTGTGGGTGGGTAACCTTTCTTTTAACTGTTTCCTTTCTGATTCTCTATTCTCTTGCTAAGGAGATGATGAACTATTAGAAGAAAACTCAGAGGAATCACAAGTCAAACCTCAAGAAGAAAATGAGGAAGAGAAAGGCAAACCTGGAGAGCAAGGCCAAGGTCAACCCAACAAGCCTCCTAACCAGGGTGTCCAGGGAGGCCCAGAAAGCCCATCCGGGAATGGTAGCCCAAATGGCCCACAAGGCCCAGGTGGCCAACAAGGACCAGGTAGCCAACAAGGACCAGGTGGCCAAGGTGAAGCAGGTGGCCAACAAGGACCAGCGGGGCAACAAGGACCAGGTGGTCAAGGTCAATCAGGTGGCCAGCAAGGACAAGGTGGCCAAGCTCATCTGGGTGGCCCACAAAGACCAGGTAGCCAACAAGGATCAGGTGGTCAAGGTCGTCCAGGTGGCCAACAAGGACCCCCTGGCCAGCAAGGACAAGGAGGCCAAGGTCGTCCAGGTGGCCAAGGTCGTCCAGGTGGCCAGCAAGGACCAGGTGGCCAAGGTCGTCCAGGTGGCCAACAAGGACCGGCTGGCCAGCAAGGACAAGGTGGCCAAGGTCGTCCAGGTGGGCAACAAGGACAAGGTGGCCAAGGTCGTCCAGGTGGCCAACAAAGACCCGCTGGCCAGCAAGGACAAGGAGGCCAAGGTCGTCCAGGTGGCCAAGGTCGTCCAGGTGGCCAGCAAGGACCAGGTGGCCAAGGTCGTCCAGGTGGCCAACAAGGACCCTCTGGCCAGCAAGGACAAGGTGGCCAAGGTCGTCCTGGTGGCCAACAAGGACCTGCTGGCCAGCAAGGGCAAGGTGGCCAAGGTCGTCCAGGTGGCCAACAAGGACCAGCTGGCCAACAAGGACCAGGTAACCAAGGTCGTCCAGGTGGCCAACAAGGACCAGCTGGCCAACAAGGACCAGGTGGCCAACAAGCACAAGGGGGACAGCAAGGACCAGGTAACCAAGGTCGTCCAGGTGGACAGCAAGGACCAGCTGGCCAGCAAGGACCAGGTGGCCACAGTGGTCCTGGTGCCCAGGGCAACCAACAGGGTAGAGATGACCAGCGTGGTCAGCCTGGTGGCCAGTGACGTGGAAAACCACCTAAGGAGGTCCTTCAGTGATTCTCTAGGTATGAAGTACATTCTTAGTCACTGCTCTAGTGAATTTCTCCTTTTCAATTTCCTAACTCTCTCTTCTTCTTTCTGTTCTTTGGTCTCATTGCAACTTTGACTTTAATCACTCTGTAACTTCTTGTTCTTGCTGCAATTCTCCTTGCCTCAACCTTATCCATAGAAAAGTCTGCTCCATTATCAGAGCAAGTGTTCCTTCTACCCTGAGCTGGCTGGCTTGCTTTCTTTTTCTTTCTTTCTTTCTTTCTTTCTTTCTTTCTTTCTTTCTTTCTTTCTTTCTTTCTTTCTTTTTTCTTTCTTTTTCTTTCTTTTTCTTTCTTTCCTTCTTTCTTTCTTTCTTTCTTCTTTCTCTCCTCATATATTTATTAGCCTACAGCCTTCCCACGTTCTACCTCCCACCCCTTTCCTCTTCTCTCCTCTCTTCCCTTCTCTCTACTCTCTCCTTACCTCCTCCTCTCAGAGCTGCTTCTTCTCCTCTCTCTCTTAACATGATGTTTTATAATGTCTTCTACTAGCTACTAATAGAAATACAGACATAGATCATGTCCAAGCCAAATTAATATTTCTGTCTAAAATTCCTCTCTGGGCGCCTCGGTGGCTCAGTGGGTTAAAGCCTCTGCCTTCGGCTCAGGTCATGATCTCAGGGTCCTGGGATCGAGGCCGGCATCGTGCTCCCTGCTCAGCAGGGAGCCTGCTTCCTCCTCTCTCTCTCTGCCTGCCTCTCTGCCTACTTGTGATATCTCTCTGTATGTCAAATAAATAAATAAAAAATAAAAATAAAAATAAAATTCCTCTCTTTGTTTAGAAATGGATAGAGATCGACTGGTGACCATGGACTGTTCAGTGATGGAAACGTGGCCTGTCCTTTCCCTGACTTCAAATCATCAATAAAGTCATCAGCATGAAAGCCCTGGCTCTTGTGTTCCTTCCAGGGGCTTGGTTCTTAGGCAGGGGACAGGAAGGACAGGTCGGGAGATCCAAAGCCCTGAGTGAACTCCAAATATTGTGTATTGTGCAGATTTCCATACCTCAAATTTTCAAAATTGTGTGAGGACTTAACCATCACCACTATTGCCAAGCCAAAACTTTGTATTCTTGAAACAAGGGAGTCGGCCAAGTTCTGATTCCAAATATGCACACCCTTTTCTTAGCTTAAACACAGAGAAAAGCACCTTGTGAACTCCTTTGATTTCTGGTAGACATTCAGTGTATGTGTGCCATAGTATGAGGCAAGGGTGTGTCGGAAAGGGAACACTGTACACTATTGGTGGGAATGCAAACTGCTGCAGCCACTACTGAAAAAACAGTATGGACATCCCTCAAAACTGAATAGTAGAGCAATAATCGAATCCAACAACTCCGCTTCTGACTATTTCTCTAAAGGAAAGGAAAACTCTATTTTGAAAAGACACATGCACCCGTAATGTTCATTGCAGCATTATTTACAATAGTCAAGATATGGAAGCAGCCTACGTATCCATGGAGAGCAGAATAGTTCAAGAAGATGTGGTGTGTAGACACGATGGAATACTACTCAGTGATGAAAGAGAAGGGAATGGTGCCCTTTGCGACAACACAGATATATCTGGAGAGTAGAATGCTGAGTGAAATAAGTCAGACTAATGTCATGTGATTTCATACACATGTGGAAGCCAAAAACAAAAACAAATGAGCCAACCAAACAAACCAGAAACAGCCTCATAGATACAGAAAAATAATTATCAAGAGTTTTCAGAAGGCAGGTCGTGGGAGGATGAGCCAAGTAGGAGGAACAAGCACATGAAAAGGTACAGAGGCACATTTATAAAACCAGGGAAATACAGGGATACCACCTACACAGAAGGAAAGCAGGAATACAGTTAATAATATCTCACAATGTTCTATGTTCATAGATGATAGCTCAGCTCGACTTTTCCTGGTGAGCCTTCACAATGTATATGAATATTGAGTCACTATGCTGTACACCTGGAACTAAGATAATGTTGTATGTCAACTAGCTTCCACATTTTTCAAAAGAGAAAAAAAGGGACCCTAAAATCATAGAAATGAATAAGCTAAAGTAGGACACACAGAGGTACACAGGGAGAATGCCACATGAGGCTCAATGCAGAAACTGGGCCGATGTGGCAGAAGCTAAGGAACACCCAAGATGGCCAGGAAACCAGAAGAAGCTAAGAGAAAGGCCTGGAAGAGGTTCTTCCTGAGAGCCCTCAGACTGCAACAACACGTTGTTCTTGGACTTCTAGCATCTGGAACTGTGAGGAAATAGATTTCTGTCCTTTAAGTCAGTTGCTTGGCAGTCCTTTGATACCGTGACCCTAGCCAACGCCTCCAGTGAGAAAATTTACTCACCAGAATTTTTCAGTGAAGGGGGATACTTGGACTAATGACAACACACTTGTTCCATCCACCTGGGAAGCCTCTGAGTGGAGAGCACCAGAAAGAGGTTTTACAGGGAAGCATCCCTCACGTGGGGGGCTCCATAGAGACAGTCCAGGAACTGTGCTTAACCTCAAGGTTCTTGTTTCTCTGAGTGTCCAAATTGGATGACACCCGTGGACACTCAACGCATGTGAATGCCGGTGGCCCCCAATGGCTGACGATAAAATGTGGTGGGGAAAAAGAAGAGGGTCCTAGTGAACATTTCCTTCAAGAGTACAAGTAGTTTGCTCTTAGTATTAGCATTAATGAACAATTAACACGTCCGGATAACAGACACAAAGGAAACATGTTGAATTCTGATGATTCCCACACACCCTGCCAGGTTCAGTTCTGCAAGCAGACCAAGAACTGACCTTCTCTCTGGAAGCAGAACGCATCCTGGTTGCTGGCATTCTCAGTACCCTCCTAGGCTTGCCAAATAATTTCTGAGGAAATGTGACCATCGTATACATGGAGATAGATACAATTCACATGCAAAATGTATGAAGACATATAAAATCTGAGGGTGGAAACTCTGGAAATTCGGTTCACAAAGATTCAAGAAAAGATTAGCGGCTTTCTCTTTATCATGCAAGCAGGGTAGGAGGCCCAGCTGTGATCTTTTCCCAAAACCTGAAGAAACCTCAGGACTGCATTCTGACAGATACTGAGTACATCTATCCCAATTTTATTCTCGAGGACGAGGTAGATAACCCCAGGGTGGGTGTGTTGACCCACTGGAGCCACTGAAGGATTTATCCCACCCAGACTTCCACTGCCCCAGGAAGATCAGGATGGCATTGTTGCTCTGGTGTTACACTCCAGTCCCATTTGCTATTGAAAATCTGTCCTAGTAGATGATTATCATTTTTTTCTCCAGTTCATCATGACTCTGTCAAATGAGTGCAATTCCCTTGAGGGAGGATTGACTTTAGGAAACCGTAAAACCTGGCAGGGTGTCGTTCCTCAATGGGACCCAGCCTCCTCTTCAGTCAATTAAGTGAAGTGATGAAGAGTTGAAGCTTGAGAAGCAATAGTGGTTTTCTATAATGACTTCTTAACATTTTTTTCTTACCTAACTCATGAAGCACCTTCCTTAAATATCTATCTATCAGAATCCTAGGCTCACCATTTTTCTTAGTGTTGACCACAGATTCCTGCACATGAATGCACGATGAATAGCAGCATTCTGGCTGGCCTCGCTGGTCAATGTGCTGCTGACACTTTAGTGCTACCACAGACAATTCCGATGTTCTCACGGATACCTGGAGACCAGGTTGCTGGCAGCTTCTCTCAATTCAGCCAATTCTCGCCCACAGACGACATGCCATCCTGGAGGACTCAGTGATGCGAGTGTTCCCCTCACCAGAGCATTCACTGGTGCCTCAGTGAAGAAGATATTTTCAGGGATCTCCTGGGGAACACAGGGGGTGGATTCTTATGTCTTATGCAGCAGTCCTTTCTGACATTACCATCTCCCTGAACTGTGTCTGATCCTTTCTAATTCTATGTCAAGGGAATGGCAGCAAGTCTACCTTATATATGAGGCCAGCATTGGGTCCAACGTTCACAGAGCTGTCCCAATGGACTATTAGGGCTGGATTTATGTGCCCTTGCCAGCATATGAGCCCTAAGACTTTATTGAGGGCCACCAGCTTGAAAAATCCTCCATACCCAGACTGAATATACAGAATGTATTGATCCATCCCTCTCAAGACCCATTTCCAGCATGCTCTCTTTTTTATGCTGAGCTGATAGCAGTACGTACGAGTATTAGCTTGAATTTTTTTGTTTGTTTGTTTGGTTTTGTTTTTCTAGAGCGGAAAATTGTGCTTACGATATTGGGCTGTGCTGAAATTTTGTCCTGAAGTACTCAGGCATGGTAAGGCACATCTTGAGGAGCAAAAAATGTTTCCTTGCCTTTGAGTTAATCAAACAGTTTTCAGGAGTGGGGAGGCTCTCCTGCTCTTGTAGGTTTTAGGGTTTGCTCTCGGTGACCCTAAAGGTTCCAGGAAATCTCGGGGTTTCATTATTTCTGATTCATCCAACTAAATATCCTCTCTCAGGTTTCAGATCTCCACCTTTTAATATCAGAGATAATGATTCTAGCATATTTGGCCAGCTATTACTATCCCTCTCCGATATTATTATCCTCCTGTCTACTGACTTGTTTCAGGTACATACACTCCCTGTATCATCCCACTGAAAAATAAAAGCAACGGAAGCACTAAAATTTTGCCTGGCTCCCATGCTCCATTCTCTACTCTCCTTATAGCAAAACTCACTAAGAAATGATACATTCCCCATCTCTCTGCTTTTTCTTAATTCATTCCCTCCTTAACCTTCCCCCCCTGAACCTGGCTTCTGCCCCTACACCTCACGAGCCTAACTCTTTTTGGGTCATCAATTACATCCATGTTGCCAGATCCAATGATTATGTTCTTATCACTGTTTTCCTCAGCAGCTTTTGAAAGCTGATCTCCCCCTCTGCCTAATGCAATGACATCCTTTATTTCCAGTCCACCAGACATTTCCTTGCTTATTCCTTACCTTTCTATGAGCTCCTGCTTCTTTTCTTTTACTGGGACCACTATGTATTTACCCTCTAAAGATCTGAATATCTCAGGTGTTAGCTCTGCTGTCACTTCTCTAGAACTTTTTTAGGTAATCCCTTTTTTTATGTTGAGGACTTCCAAATGTATATCTGTTATTTCAGACTTAGTGAAAGATTCATATACTCAGTTAGCTATTTAACATTTCCACGTGGTTCTTTCCTAGAACTCCTAAACACCTAATATATTCAAAAAAGAATTTCTGATTTGTGCTCTGCCCTCCCTCATCAACATTTGCAGCCAAATATAAGAGGCAGTGTAGTCCCAATGGCTACAATAAAAAGGATCTAAAAGGTTTTTGAATCTCCTTCTTTTTCTTCTTCTTCGTTTTCATGTTCGTCTCCTTCTTCTTCTTCTTCTTCTTCTTCTTCTTCTTCTTCTTCTTCTTCTTCTTCTTCTTCTTCTTCTTCTTCCTCTTCTTCTTCTTCTTCTTCTTCTTCCTCTTCTTCTTCTTCTTCTTCTTCTTCTTCTTCTTCTTCTTCTTCTTCTAATTCTTCTTCTTTCTTCTAATTCTAATTCTTCTTCTTCTTCTTTCTTCTTCTCCTATTCTTGCACTTTATCTAATTAAGTAATAAGATCTATAAGCTTTACCCATACCATATAAGCATTCATCCACTGAAAGATGTCCTTAGTCTGTTACCACCATCCAAATCTGCACCTCTGTGGCTTCTCACAGGGACCATTTCTACACCATAACTTATTAGCTGGTCCCCTTCATTGTACCATTCCCCTTTCCAGGCAATACTGTGTCCATTTGTCTTATAACCAAATTAAACTTAAATCTGCATATAAATCAATCAGAAAAAATTTTCCCTCAGGAAGTTAACAGCAATCTTATGCTTTATCTTTATCTTCTCTCTCAGAGAGTGGCATGCAGAACTCTGTCTTTGAACACCTTATAAACATTGTCTAGAGTTGCCTTAAGAAATTCCTCTTTGTATTGGTTTCTGAGAAACCTCTGGTTTTCCATTTCTTTTTTTGAATCTCATGTTGCCAGCATCACAATAGTAAGTGGGTTGTGAGTCCTTCCACAGTATTTTTCTTCAAGATTTATTTATTAATTTTAGACAGAGACAGCGAGAGGGCACGTTAGCAAGTGGGAGCTTCAGAGGGACAGTGAGAGGAACAGACTCTCAAATGGACTGCCGGCAGAGCCCAGAGCCCCACAAGGTGGCTTGATCTCATCCCCTTGAGATCAAAACCTGTGTGAAAATCTAGAGTCAGACGCTTAACCGCTGAGCCCTCCAGGCACCCCCACAGTATTTTTGGAAATAGGACTCCCCTATTTGTCATAGGGAAGTGGAAACAACCTTACATTTCATTCAAGTTTTCTGCTTTGAAAGATGTATGTCTTTGTGCTCAGCAGGAGCCCCAGAACTTTTAGCCCAGTATTACTGTGTCTTCCACTGTTACTACCTTTGGGTGAAATTCGTTAGGTCCATGAATCCTGTCCCCTAGATGAGACTTCTCTCTTGCCCCCAAGGCTACTTCAGCTGGAGAATTATTCTTACCTTATGCTTCTAACTCACTTTTTCTTTATACTATACTTTTCTATACTATACTTTTTTTTTAAAGATTTTATTTATTTATTTATTTATTATTTATTTATTTATTTATTTATTTATTTATTTGACAGAGAGAGAGGGATCACAAGTAGCAGAGAGGCAGGCAGAGAGAGAGGAGGAAGCAGACTCCTCACTGAGCAGGGAGCCCGATGTGGACCTCGATCCCAGGACCCTGGGATCATGACCTGAGTCAAAGGCAGAGGCTTTAAGCCACTGAGCCTCCCAGGGGCCCTATATATTATACTTTTATACTATCCTTTTTTATAATATAAATTATTTAATAATTTATATACACTCTGGTGCATAGATCTTAATTCTATAGCTTGGTAAAATTTTACATATGAATATGCTGGCATAACTACCTCCCCAGTGAAGCTGAAGGACTTGCCAGTGGATTCTTGAATTAAGATCTTGATGCTTTGGAGGAAAGTGAGTCCCGCCAGGTCTAGGTGAGAACCAGCAGAGCCCATTCCATAAGCTCTCTCCTTTCCCCAACCAAGTTTTCTTGTAGCTTCTGACATTTTCAGGCCGCCCTGAGTAAATTGTACTCGCTAAGGAGCAGTAGCGATATTTCTGATCCAACTCCTCCCCTGAAGAAGTAGACTCGGTTTCCTGTGTTTGGCTTTCTTTTTCTTCTTCCTTTTTTTTTTTTTTTCCAGATATGCTTCGACTTTTTCTTTCTCAAGTATATCTAACTTAATTATTTTAGTTGCATTTCCACAATGATAAATGAAAATGAGCATTTTTTTTCTGTTCTGGGCCATTTGGATTTAGTTTTTTGTGAAGTGTCTGTTCAAATGCTTTACCTAATTTTGCATGGGGGTTTTCACTTTTCTTTCTGAGTTGAAGGGGTTTTGTCTAACTTCTGGATACAAGGCCTTCTCAAAGACTTGCAAAGAAAATATCTCTATTTTTTGGTTTCTTATTAGCGCTTGGGAAACTGTCAATTGATGTTTTAGGATTTCTGGGTAACATTTCACAATCTTTTTTCTAAATGCAGTAACCAAACGTCTGTCTACAATTCCCAACGTGCTGTGATGGTCATTTAGCCATTTTTAAAGGAGAGACAGAGCACAGTTAATCACCCTTTCTATGCAAGGAAGCACTCAGATAGGGGAAAAGATCCCCAAATTCTACGGTGAGTCCTATTGCAAACTGTCCACAATATATATGGCACATAGAAAGAAAGCATTCTTGGGCATTAAGACCCAAGTTTTCCTTCTAATTTTTCTTCCATAGTGAGTGATATGAATGTGGAAGAACCATTAAAACACTCTTGAATTTACTTCACTTTCTTCATATTAAAAATAAAAATTTTAGAAAAATTATTCTCTGATATAGTAATTTTAACATCATCATTTCATGATAGAATTTAGATTGATAAAGTTGACTTAAAGATCTAAGTGCTAAAGGAGAAAAAAAAGAACTCCATCTAGTCAGAGATAACTGATTTATTATGTTATAGGTACACATGAGAATCGATACTGTGTTATGAACACAACACAAGTGGTAGAAATCAGTTTTGAAAACACATGTTTGATATCCATGTATGCAGCATGGCATTCTTTCTCAAATTTGCACACCAGATGGTGCCCCTGGAGGAGATGCATGTCAGAAGATGAAATGTTGAGGATTCAGGTGTGAAAGGGAAGATTCCCATCCCCACAAAAGTTCCCACTCCTACCACCACTCAAAAGGTTTTTCCTTGTACCCAAGGGCTCTTTTAAATTGGTCTTGGATAAACAGGGTGTTAAGCCAGGCTGCTGAATTCCCCTTCCTTCTATTCCTGGACCTACATATTCCCTTCGTACTGCCTGGTTGTTAACTAAACAGCCCTTAAAATTTTCTAAAATGAAATTCCAATAATCTTTTCCTTCAAATTGTGCCATGTTCAGGGCATAGAACCACAGCCCAGTTATTGAGAATTTTCTATCAGAAAATGAGGTGGAGAGGGCCTCCCTGGCTCAGTCCAAAGAGCATGTGACTCTTGATCTCAGATTGTGAGTTTGAGCTTGACATTGGGGATAAGGATTACATAAACAAACAGACAAATGAACAAACATACTAACTTACTTGAAAAGAAGGTTGAGCGGATACTCTGCAATATCTCTTAGGAAAGCTGGGGGGATTTATGTAGGAAGAGAAGCAAATTTAACAAAGCACAAATACCTTGTTTTTTCTTTTTGGGGTTTTTAAAATGTTTTTGCTGTACTGATTCCGTATCTCCTTGGAAACTCAGCTTCAGTCTACCTACCCATTAAGTGGGGAACATTTCAGTGAGCTTTTGTGGGTTTTACAGGGCCTAAGTGAGTTAACAGGGATTGCACCATGTAGCTACTTGAGAAATGCTACTTTTCTTCCCTTTATTATTTTCCAGCTTATCTTATATTCATGGTTAAGGAATTCAGGTACCCAGTACAACCAGAATAAGAGCGAAGATGCTTAGGCTTTTGAAATTGGACTGCCTGAGTCCTACAAATCCTGAGGTGTGTGACCTTTACAGGTCTTAGTGCTCTTCTTTGCAAAAGGAGAACAATAATAGCACACACTTACAGTATTTTGGTAAGGATTGCATGAGATAAGTTTATACAGTCCTTTGCACAGTGCAGGGCCCATGTAAATGCTTAATACATGTGCCATTTGAAACAGCAAAGAAAATGAAA
>LNAC01000725.1:708510-771773 GCA_002007465.1 Ailurus styani | reverse complement strand
TCTCGGGGATGTAGTTGGTGTGCTCCAAATGTGCCTGTTGATTTTTTTCAAACCTGTTCCTTCACCGGAAAGGTTATCCTGTCTGATGGGTCTTGTTTTTGTCTGCCTCCCCATACCCTGCATGTTGGGAGGAGGTGAGGACACTCGCATTCTCTTCCTCTGCTTATCCCAATGCTAACTTCAGAGCTTCTGGAACCCCTTACACGATCTCAGCACACCCTTCAAGCATCATTCGACAGACACTGCTGACGTCAGGTATTCTAAGTAAATCATAAATAATTTTCTTGATTCTGGTACCAAAATGCCATAGTATAACATGGAATTGTAACATGGATCTGCTTCAAATGAAATCAACTGCTGCAAGAAAAAAAGAATGAAACATCGATTTGGCACGCTAACTAATTCAAAATCCCAAGGTATACCTGAATCATCTACTGCATAGGCTAAATATATCATGTGGAACATTTAATAAATTTTCACCAAATATGAGAGAGGAATGCTTAATACTTTAGAAAGCTTGTTGTAAATTCTAGGAAAAAAATATTGACAAATTGTATCCAGTGGGGAGAATAAAAAACAAGGTTATGCTCAGTGTAAAAGGGTTTAAGAAAAAGGTTTTTAGGCAAAAAAATAAGCTGTACCATGACCTCTGAAAACTCATCATTATATAAAGTCATAATTCAGTATCAAGTGAACCTAAATTACTATTTTTTTTAGATTTGCCAAGTATGGTTTCCACAGGAAAAATTACTATATGGTTTATGTAAAATGGTTTATGGTAAAATTCAACCTTTTTTTTTCTTTTTTCACTTCTCCGATACAAACGGGCAACTTCACATTTGCTTTAGGAGATCAGATATCTAGTTTCAGGTAATGTGCATTTCTGCCATTCAGAGTAATACACAAAGTAATTTTTGTGAATAACAGACTGATATTTATGGTTTATGTAAAACTAACATCAATTAACTCAGTGGCTGGTAGACCTTCCCGACCTCTGGGAATATGAATACCTCTGAGAAGGAAAAAAAATATATATATATATGTGTGTGTGCATGTGTGTGTGTGTGTGTGTATTTTTTAAGATTTTTAAAAATTATTTAAAAGAGAGAGAGAGTGCACAAGCCAGGGGGAGGGCAGAGGGAGAGGGAGAAACAGACTCCCACTGAGCAGGGAACATGACAAAGGGCTCCATCCCAGGACCTGCAATCATGACCCCAACCAAAGGCAGATGCTGAACCAATTGAGCCACCCAGGTGTCCCATATGTTCTTATGTGGCACATATATGTTTATGTAATGTGTATAGATATTTTATCTATAACACATATAATGTGTATACATATTTTATGTATCATATGTGTATCTAACACATATATATATGTACTTCACTTATGCCATATATATGAATATGTGTGTATAATGTATATAATACATATGTATATAATGTATAAATGTGTGTTAATTATATATAACATATATGTCTACCTAACATGTAGAGGTATACATGGAAAAAGATATCATTCCTACTTTGTAAATGATATGAAAGTATTAGAATCAGGGTGCCTGTGTGGGTCACTTCATTAAGCCTCTGCCTTCGGCTCAGGTCATGATCTCAGGGTCCTGGGATGGAGCCCCACGTGGTTCTCCCTGCTCAACAGGGAGTCTGCTTCTCTCTCTTCCTGCTCATACCCTGTCTCTCTTTACTCAAAAAAATAAAGTCTTTTAAAAAAAGAAAAAGAAAGTATTAAGTTCAAATCCTTACATAGAGCCCCCAACATCACCCTAAACTGTTAGAAGTGAACATTAGCCGTCAGTGTTGCTGGGTGCTACTCTTAGTACTAGTGCCATTTTTACCAGACAACCAAGGCTCCTTGAACACTCTGCAAGTGGGTTTTACGTGGCCATTTCACTGATGAGGAAACTGGTTGAGACAGGTTAAAAATGTGCCCAAGTTACATCAGTTAGTAAGCAGACAAAAAAGTATTCAAATCTAGACCTATCTGATCCCCAAACCCTGGTCTTTCATCAGTCTGTTATTCACATAAATTACTTTGTGTATTACTCTGAATGGCAGAAATGCACATTACCTGAAACCAGGTATCTGATCTCCTACAGCAAATGTGAAGTTGCCCGTTAGTATAGGAGAAGTGAAAAAAGAAAAAAAAAGTTGAATTTTACCACAAGTCTTTAAAAGAAAAGGTGTTTAATCAATGTATTTTACGTGCAATTTTAAGACCATGATAAAGCAGTAAATGTTGTAAAATAGACATTTAGTGTTTAATTAAAATTATAATCAGGAAAAATATCGAAGTTCAATTTTACAGGAACTATCCAAATGTGGTGATTTAGGTTTTCTGTTTTGTTTTGTTTTTGTTTTTGACTTTATTCCCCTTCAAACTTTCCCTTGAATACTTTTGGAAATAATGGAGAGCTCTCATGATACACTCTGAAGTAATGCTGTGATGAAACAGTCAACAGCCTGCGTGAGGAGGGTGTCAGAGAACCAGTCAAAAGGTGTCTGTGTTCTCGGCAAGAACCCCTCTCAGCCGAGGGCGCGGTACCCATGGCTGTGGCTGCTGCCAGTATTGGGCAACATCACAAAGACAGACCCTAAGCCAAGGTGAGCTGACAAAAATATCCCCCATTAATTTGTGTTCGGGAAGACAGGGGACAAGGTCAGTGGGAGCAGTGAGGGCTTCTGTCTCTGCCATCGGGGTGCATGTGAACGACTGGGCTCTTTGGCCAGTGAGCACCCACCAAACTCAGAGCTCATCCCCTGCTGCTGCTGACACACACACAGTCCCCATCTTCTTCAACTCTGCATTCCTGGGTTCAGGCAGATAACCTTCCCTCTCTCTGAGAACGTTACTGGGGTTCTTGCCTCCGAAAACAGCCTTCACTATTTCTTCAGGGGTGAAGGCAGAAGGCATGGCGACTTGCTGGGGCTAGAGAGCAGCTCTTCTTGTTCATGGTCGCCTCCTAACTCCAGGGCTGTAGAGGATTTGACTTGCAATAGAGAAGAAGTCTAACCCTCAAAGTGGGAGCCCCTGGAGATCAGAGCCCTGAGCATCTGCTGACTTAGGGAACTTCTCTGAGAGTAGCAAATAGAAGAATTACCACAAGCCTCTATTTACAGACCCCTGACCATGAGCCGGACTAGATGCTGAGCATGTAACATTCACAATCTAAACTTAGCTTTCACAATGCTATTAGAAGACAGGAGAACACTGGGTCTAATTTTCATTAAGAAATTTGTTTGCTCAAGGTCATGTAAGTTGTGAGTAGAAAAGCAGAGAATCAAAAAATTCTAAGCTACTTCATAACTGATGTTTTAACCCCCATGGTTGGGGACCTCCCAGTGGGAATGTGAGGTTTGCAATGGTACTATCTCCTCGGGGACAGAGCAGAAAAGTGCTTGCAGCTTGGGGTGTTCCCAAATGCCCTGAGCCTTCAGGGGTCCCATGTCTCCCGGGAGGAACTCCTAACCTAAGGGAAACCCTTTTGCACTTCAGAGACCTCATGCTTACCTCTCTCTGTATTCTTAGTCCTGAATATGCCTAAAAACTTTGCTCAAAAAAAATTTTTTTAATTGCTCTGCTAGGCCTACTCTAGCAGCATGAACCAACTCTGCTGAAACAATACTGAACAGCAGCCCTGAAGTCTGAAAGATTTTATTAATGTAACTTCCAGAGGCGCCAAACTTGCTGATAGGCATTAGAAGAGAATCTTGTTCTTGGCTATTATTTGAAAACAATATCTGTATGTGAGGACCAGCAGCATTTAGACTTCTCAAATATCTCTCCTGGATGTAATGTAATAACACATTCCCCCTAAGAGGAAGATCACACTTCTTTCACTTGTATTGCTCTGCAAAGCCTGATGGGGAAAAATGTTCTTAGTTAATGTTATTTCAGTAAGAATGTCCTAGCCTCTCACGTCGTGAGGTGAAAGGAAGGATGCATCTAAAAACGTCTTTGGGGGGTTCTAGGGAATAAGTGTATGGGATGCAAAGATTCAAGGCAATGTCCTTGGAGAGACTGGAGGTAGGGTGTGATTGGACTGTCAGGATGGGGTCAGGCCCTAGCTAGGTTTAGCTGATGTGGCAGGTCAAAGAGTCATTGTCTCAACCAGGCCCCTACTTAGAAATTGATTTCAACCTTCAGAAATAGAAGGGCATCGAAGCACTTTTTCTAAGTGGGACCTACCATTTGTACATCTTCTCTGATGATTCTTTTAGACAACCATGTGGAGAAGCTCTGCTCCTGCTAATGGTCCTAAGCAGAAAACAAGACCAGATTCGCAGGTGGGGTGAGCCAGACAATGGTCAGGGCAGCATCGGTGGATGAGACCAAGCAGGCAGCCCACTCCCGAGGTGGCCCCGGGGATGACCACCGGTGTTTTGTTGTGTTACATGAGCAGGAATGTCATGGCAAGGTTCTGTCACCTTTGTGCAGGCGACAAAGTGTTTGCCTTTTAGCAGCTTCAGGGGACAAGTTTGAATACCCTTTGCTGTCCATCACTGCAGGAATAGGTGAGGATCCATCTGGACACCCTCCTATTCCTCTATGGACATTTGTAGTCCCTTCACAGATTCTTGGGAATTGGGGGACAGCTGGTACTGGGTTAATTTTTCCAAGAAGTGCAAAAGCAGATCAAGATAAGGGCCTCTTGACTCTTCAGATGACATGAAATCCATGCATTGAAAAAATAATTACTGGTTTCCATTGCCACTTTTGATAGTGTCCACAGTGAAAGCACCATGCACCCTGCTGGCTAAAAGTTGATGGAATGGGTGCAAAATAATTAAAGGACTAATCCCTGTATCACAGCTCTTCTGACTATAATTCAATAAGAGAGACAAATGGCTTTTTGATTTGTGTGAAGACAAAGTTAGAGAGTGACAGGAATGTGTTTTTTTTTTCCTGATAATCACCTATATTTTGCTGTAAATAGAGACATCCCTAGAACAAAGGTCAAATGGTAACATAACACTGGGAAAGGAGAATTAAATCTAAAATAAGGATAATAGCAGCATGTGAGTTTTAAGGCTTATTTTGGACACATTAGTTTTATCCGAAGAAGAGCAGATTGATGATACAGTCAAAACAATTCTCAAGAAGCCCCACATATTTTTGTGTGGAAGTCAAAAGCCGTCAGAGGTTAGCTTGGTGGACAGATGCTCAGATGTCTCGGGGCCGACCTTGAAGAGTTGGCGGAAGCAGGACCCTGCCCGGCCCTGCGAGCTGCCCCAGGGGAACCCCAAGAACTGAGACCCCGGGACAGACCACGAAACTGCCCTGCAGGCATTGCCTCTACCGTCGTGAGGACTCCCAGTCCCTTCACAAAGTCATGAAATGCAACTTCACCGATTTTATTTTTTAATCTATTATATATTTTAAATGTGACTCGACTAAGCAGGATACTAATTTCACCAAGAAGTGGGGTTCGAATGGAGCAGATGCTCTTACGGATGTATTATTGGTAAGGCTCTAATACAGCAAAAGACAGATGAGTTTAATATGAAGCTATTATGGTTCATAAGAAAACAGACCAATATTGCTAATTATATAATTTATTTTTCTCCTTTGTTATTTGGATATGCTTTGTCAAACCATTAGGGCTGTTAACACAGTCCCGCGAATCCGGGACCGTTTTGGCGAGCGTACTGCCTTCCCCTCGGAGGACACTATTATGAATGTAAGCTGTTATTGGAGAGTGCCTATAACGGGCTAAATCTCTATCTAATTTCTCCTTCTGTGGTCGAATAAATTTTAAGAGAAATAGAAAAATGTTTCCCACAGATTATCTGCACAGTATCGTTAGTACCTTGATTGACAATGATCACGAAGGCTGTCTTGGGCATATTTCTGCAGTTATTTAAAGGCACACTCTAGCCAAGTCCTTCTTATTCAGAGGCTGCCCAGCGAGCCCTTTGGGGACATTCCAGTGCTCTAGAAATTTGAGATGACCAGGGCACTCTGTCAAGTTACCTTGGCAACAGTGGTTTACTGGCCAGGATGCCAATCTCAGGATTCAAAAGGCTCCCAGAAAAATCACATCATGCAGGCGTCTGCTCCCAGGCAGGTCTCTGGGGACCTAGATGTCATAGTCTCACTTGAAACCTTATTCCAGGCCTAAATCACCCCATTCTTCAGGTTCTTTTTCTTAGGTTTAACTGAAATCGCTATTATTATAGATTCTGGATTTTTTTTTCCTTTGCCCCTTACTTAATGGCCACAAACATCAGCTGGTCCTATTTCCAGTCTGTTTCTTGTCTAACCTAATGAGCAACTAGAGGTGTCTTTCATCATCGCTGTGCCCCGACGATGCTCCCGTAGCACTAACAAATCCTTCACCTCAACCCTAAGAAACTCAACAAATACCTCTTCTTACCTGCCTCGCTTCTCAAAATGCTGCAGCTTATATCTCTGTTCAATTAAACTCATTTTTGTTGCCTGCCACACACATAAAATACCAGTTCTCATCTCTGATTTTTCCCATCACACTCACCAGAAGGGAAGGTCCTGTTTTTCTTACCTCATCTTTTATCATCAAATTCGTAACAATTCTCCTCCATGGACTCTCCCATATGCCTCACATCTCTTCATAGCTTCACAAAACTTATTAGTTTGATAAAAAGTTTTTTTAAAGCATCATTTGTCATATAGTTGTCATATATATATTTATATATATTTAGTATATTTTCTTTCATCCCATTTTATTCTTTATTGAGACTTTTCAAACCCTAAGTCAATAAAAACAATAGCCTGTCCAATCCAGTGAAACTGATTTTCTATTCTTAATTAATCAGAGAAATGTGAATTTCATATTTCCAGTGAGCTAGTGATAACTTCAGAGAAACTTTTCCCTAATTCTCTAATTTGACACATTTCAAGAGGGATGTGAATTTGTTAGGAAATGTCAGTAAATATGGAAACCATAATAAACTGAGAGTTAAGATACCATGTTTTGGTAAATTATATGAGATGCAAACTAATCAGTCTTATTTCACTCAAAATGCTTATTGATTGAATACATCCTACATTCAAGTCCATCCTTCTAGCCCCTAGGGTATCATGATTCCCGCTTTTCATCGTTCAGAGAAGACACATTCAAACAAGACAGCATAAGTGTTCCTAGAGCTTCATGTCAAACATTGGACTGGTTGAGTCAGTCTCCCTACAAACTCTATTTTGGACTCGGGAGTTGAAGCATAAGCAGGAAGATAGGTGAGAAGGGAAATCAAGTCCTGTGGTGAGAAGACAGTGAGCGTTCTGGGCTGTGTTTATGGGGGTCCTCAGGTGGGAAAGTATAGTGTGTTTGAGAGCCCTGATGCAAAAAAATGAAGAAGAGCAGAAAGAAGGGATGAGAGTTCCACGGGAAGCCTGAGACGTAGACCGGGGACTGTGCTCCGAGGCCAAGGGCAACGTGAAGGCATTCAATACAGTTTGGTAGAGAAAGTGGTCATGGATTGATTTTTAAATGATCCCCCTTGATAGTATGGGGCAGGGATTTACAGGGAGGGTGATGTTAAGAAAAAATCAAGACTGACTAGTTGGCAGCTGTGGGTGATGACATGCACGGCAGAGCACAGTGGGCTTGGAACGGGTGGTCGTGAGGTTGGAAAGAACCAAATAGGAGGAAGATATAGGAAACCTTACTTTCTGGTGGATGTAGAAAGTGAATGAGAGGGGAGAATCATGATTTGGACAACGATGTCACTGGAAATGGTGTCTTTGCAGACATGTAGCCCTATCAAAGGGGAAGCTTTATTGTGTGTGTGATCATTTGGGGTTTGGACACATTGATTTGTGATGTATCCATGATAACTATGTGGAGACATTGAGTTGAGTGTGGAATATATTTGTTGGAACTCAGAACAGATGTTAGGGTTGGAATAAACATTTGTAGGGTTCCTGACACTTCTTTGGTAATTGGAATGATACAACTAGTTTGCTCAAAGGATAGTCTGAGATCCAACTCCTTACTCAGTAGAGAAGATCCAAGGTCAGTCAGGACAAAGGGAATAACGGTAGAGAGAAATAAACATCCAGAGTGGAAGAAAGAAAAACGTGGGAATGTGTTCCAGAAGTAAAGGAAAAATAACTCAAAATGCATGGATTGATGGAAAGGCGATTAATAATATGGCCACTGAATTCCAATGCATTTGGCGATAGGAAGATCAGGGCCTGCTTAGTAAGAGCATCTGTCATCAATTAATTCTTTATTCATTACCAATTTATTCCCCAAATACTTATTGAGCATCTAATCTACCATGTATCCTTCTGCTACATTTTAAATACTTCAAAAACACAGATCATACAGTCTTTAATTCTGTGCTCCTTAAATCTTACAAATAATTCAATAAACATTTGTTGAACTATTTGTAAAATGTAGGTTTACAAATGGCAAAAACAACAGAGTTGCAGTGCATTTAAAGGTGACAGAGAAAAGGGCTTTGTGAATATAGGGGTGTCCAAGATGGCCCTATTCTACATTGACATCAAGAGATACAGAGTGGAGATAAACATTGAAAAATCATTAGAAAATCCCTTTTAATAAAGGGAGAATGTCAGTAGTACTGTGGGTTCAGAAGATCTACCTCAAGGACTTAAGGAAAGGGGAAAATTGCAGGAAACGAGACATGATTATAAGTTACCTATCATCCAGTGCAATCCTAAAAATATTTTATTTACTTAATTAATAGAGAGGGAAGTGAGAGAGAGAGCATGAGTGTGGGGCGGGGGTAGAGGCAGAGGGAGAGGGAGAAACAGAATCCCCACTGAGCAGGAAGCCTGACATAGGACTCGATCCCAGGACCCTGGGATCATAACTTAAGCCAAAGGCAGACATTTAACTGACTGAACTACCCAGGCTCCCCTCACCCAGTATAATTCTAAAACGAGTCTCATATGGAATGAATAGTTATATATAATTCTGAGAATAGTCAATAGAGTTCTAACTAAAACATTGGAAAGCTTACCATATGATTATATTTAATTTTAATATAACTAGTGTTCTTGATAACTTATTAACATCACTGATTATGTAGAATTCCATAGACCTTATAATTTACAGCTTGAACATTAATGTAGTTAGGAGCTCAAATTATGAACTCTCTCAATTTCCATTACATCTGTTCCTAAGAATTTAACATCGATTTTATTATATTTATCTACCTTGCCTTTCAAGGTTTAACATTTCAAACATTACCCCAACTAGACACTTTCATTCATTTTGGAATTAAAGTGAAATTAAACATCATATGAATTTTCTAGCATAGTTATTAGAGGCAGAATTACATGAATCTTCTCCAAAATTTAGGTAAACGGGCTGAATTCATTTTAGTGAGGTTCATAAGATTGATACAATGCAATTAGTTGGGAAATGTCACTGCAGACAGAAGACAAATGAGCAACATAATACTTTGCTTTTCAAAGTATCTGCTTAGGAAATGTCTGTGACTCAATGAGTCTGTCAAACAAGGTAAGATGCCAGTAAATTTCACTGAAAACAAAATACTAAACAATCTATTACTACAAAAAAATGAAGACAACAATGCAATGGTGAAATACTGACTTCCCGATATTGCCAAGAAACTCATTAACGTAAGTAAGGCAAGGAAACCATACACCAGAGAAGCCCGCAAGACTTTCTGTAGAGAATGTCCTATAGCTTCAACATGGTCTTCAGAACTGCCCTGGGTATTTAGATCATGAATATTGTTGTTGAATATTCCCCCTCTGCTCATGCTCGTTAATTCCATGATTAAATAAATTTCTTTTTTTAAGATTTTATTTATTTATTTGAGAGTGAGTGGGAACTAGGGAGAGAGCAGAGGGAGAGTGGGGGGAGAAGCAGACTCCTTGCCCAACACGGGACTCGATCCCAGGACCCTAGGATCATGACCTGAGCTGAAGGCAGACCCTTCAGGGACTGAGCCACACAGGTGCCCCAAAATAACTCTCAACTTCTAAAGTTATTTTTTAAAACTTTATTCTTCTAGAACAGTTTTAGATTTACAATAAAATTGAGATGGAGGTATGGAAATATCCCACGTGCCCCCTGCCCCACATACACAGAGCCTCCTTCACACAACAACCCCAGCAGGTGGTTCACTTGTTACCATCAATGAGCCTATGTCAACCTATCATTATCTTCCAAGGTTCGTAATTTACATCAGGGTTTGTTCTTGCTGTTATGCATTGCATGGCTTTGGGCAAATATGAAATAACATGTATTCATCATTACGGTGTCATAGAGACTATGTTCACTGCCCTCAATATCCTCTGTGCTCCATCTATTTATCCCTCCACCCCTACTCCTGGCAACCATTGATCTTTTTGCTGTTTCTATACTTTTGCCTTTTCTAGGATATCATAGCCTTGGAATCATACTGTAAGTAGCCTTTTCAGACTGGCTTCTTTTACTTAGTGACATGCATTACTCAGGGCCCTAACACTCCTGGTCCATTCATGACCTGGTTGTTTCTAAAACCCAAACTCACTTTTCATAGTAATTATCTCCAAAGTCCATGATTATTTTTTTAAAGATTTTATTTATTTATTTGACAGAGAGAGATCACAAGTAGGCAGAGAGGCAGGCAGAGAGAGAGGAGGAAGCAGGCTCCCCGCTGAGCAGGGAGCCCAATGCGGGGCTTGATCCCAGGACCCTGAGATCATAACCTGAGCCGAAGGCAGAGGCTTAACTCACTGAGTCACCCAGGTGCCCCCAAAGTCTATGATTCTTGAAATTGAATCACTATGTTGTACACACAAAGTTAATGTAACATAGTGTCAACTATACCAAAAATATTGTTTTAAATGTAGATCTGAAGATGAGAACCAACTCAATTGAAAAAAAATCACAACTATTAACTCTCTATTTTATGGGCTTAGAGAAACTTTGGTAGGTTATGGATATTATTATTGATCGGTTGGTATCACAATGTGTTATTATATGGTAAGCCCCACACACACACACACACACACACACACACACACACGCACACACAATTTGTGCTTGGCCCAATTTGTGCCAAACATCAGTTTGTGCAATCATCATCATCNTGGTATCACAATGTGTTATTATATGGTAAGACACACACACACACACACACACACACACACACACACACACACACACACAATTTGTGCTTGGCCCAATTTGTGCCAAACATCAGTTTGTGCAATCATCATCATCATCATCATTACCACACATTTGAAGCTAAAACCAGTATATGTATATGACTTTTCCTGTTTCCAGTTGCTAACTCTGAGGGACACAGATGTGTGTTTCCTCTCCGAAGGGGTTTCACATGGGCCACGTTGACTCCCAAGGCACATCAGAATTCTGATCCTAGACAGGGATTTGTAACCAGGCGTGGCAATTTGATTTTTATGTCTTAAAATGACAGTAAGGATTTCTCTCATACTTGCATTTAATATACTACTAATGGGCCTTCTGTGATACTCTGTAAATCCTCACACGACCATTTTAACATTTGTAATAAATACTAAGTAAGCAACCATGTTACTGTAACTAACAGTTACTAACCATGACCGTTTTAACATGTGTAATAAATACTAAGTAAGCAAAATTGTAAATGCCTTACTAGGCTATTTTGAGTTTTCACCATTTCATTCTTTAGAGGAAGACTTACAGAATTATTCAGCATCTCTAGTTAGATGTGCCTTATTTAGCAAAAGACTAAAACTATTAGCTATAGAGTATGAACATATACTCATAAAAATTAAATGGTAGTATTTCATAATCTGTACCACATTTCTTTTGTTTTTTTTTTAAGATTTTATTTATTTTTTTATTTGACACAGAGAGAGAGAGATCACAAGTAGGCAGAGAGACAGGCAGAGAGAGAGAACAGGAAGCAGGCTCCCCGCTGAGCAGGGAGCCCGATGCAGGCCTCGATCCCAGGACCCTGAGATCATGACCTGAGCTGAAGGCAGAGGCTTTAACCCACTGAGCCACCCAGGCACCCTGTACCACATTTCTTATTACAGTTTTATACATTCCAAAAAAAAAAAAAAAGCAAACACTAGCACGGACATGTCACATTATTCCCCAACTTCGGGAATAGTGTAATATATAGTGAGTATAAGTTAAATTAGATTTGGAATCGGACTGTCTGAGTGTGAGATCTAAAATGATGTCCATGAACTACGTGTCCATAGCCCAGCCACTCACTCCCTCCGGACCCTGTTTTCTCATGTGCAAAATGGGCATAGTAGATAGTAATATCTACCACAGTATGTTATTGTAAAGGTTGTATGAAATAAGATTGTAAGTACGTTTGGTGTTTCTATTTATCAGGCATTCCTTTACACAAATATTTAAAAACTAGAATAATCTATGGATGTGGACGTGCTTTCTGACTCTAAGTTACCATCTAGCTGTACAGCTCCTTCTATATCTGTAGGTGCAGCTGCATCTCCTGCTGCAGATGCTGGGACAGGATTGAAGTCATCCAAACAGGCCCTTTGGTAGAATGCAGTGAATAAAGTAATGGATGAACAACTGAACGTCAGGATTGAGATGAAGCAAATGGTTGTTCCCATTGCTCTTTGTTGGGAAGAAGGCAATTCCCAAGCTTCCCTTCAGTTTCTTCCTCCAGCTTCAACTATGTCCCCTGATGTGTGCCCTCAGGGCAGGAGTCCCTGCAGGGTCTCCAAGCTCCAGTGAGGGTTGGTAAGGTGCAGAGGGTGCATGCCCCACTCATGGCATCTTCAGTAGTGTTGCTTACTCTCTTAACTTTTAAGCCAATTGCTACCCTAAAATTTTGCAGACACTAAGGAATATTTTAAGGAATATTTTAGAGCTGAGTACTAGAAGAGGAGTAAGGAATACTCCCACTTGGTGGCCAGGCTATTTAGCTCCCTGTGGGAAGTTAAGGCTTTAGCCAAAGACCCATTCTTTTTTCTTGGGCTAACGATCATAATTTCCAATTCATGGTGCAAGGACTTTATAATTCTATGCAAGGAATTCTTTCCCCCCCTCTTTTCCCAACTACAATGCTTTGATTTGTATAAAATAGAATGGTATTATCACATTCTAGTGCTGCTTTGTATAAAATGGGACAGTAACTTTCTAAAGCATTCAAAGCACTAAAAAGTTCAAGTTCTATGCCTGTACTATAAGAACTTCGACCTTTCCCATACAAGGCCCCCATTTTCCTTACAAATATAATGGAGATTTCTAGTTGTCTGAAAGCTTATAATGATTTGTAAGCAATATTAAATTGGAATTGCCAAGTGGCCTTATTTCTCCTTGGAATAAACATAATTACACAGCTTTAATTGTAACAATTGTATCTTTAAATAAGTACCTTGAAAATCAGTATTTTCCCATATATTCATAGATATTAATATTATCTTAATTGGCATTAACCTCTTTGGATAAACTGCCATTCTATTTGATTAATAATTATTTTGTTTTTCACATGAACACTTGTAAATTATTTAAAAAATACTTGAAATTCGTGAATTGGCCACAACATGTGAGAATCCTGGTTTTCTGTTTATTTAATTGATTTCGAATGTAAAGTAGCATCACTATGGGGTTGTTTCTAATAGTCTTTTTTTTTTTTTTTTTTTTTTTTTTTTTTTTTAAAGATTTTATTTATTTATTTGACACAGAGAGAGAGATTACAAGTAGGCAGAGAGGCAAGCAGAGAGAGAGGAGAGAGGAGGAAGCAGGCTCCCTGCTGAGCAGAGAGCCCGACGTGGGCCTCGATCCCAGGACCCTGGGGTCATGACCTGAGCCGAAGGCAGCGGCTTTAACCCACTGAGCCACCCAGGCGCCCTATGGGGTTGTTTCATCTATAGCTTTCAGATTCAAGTATCTATAAAAAAACTTTGTCTTGTAAAATTGTGTACAGTTCTTTATACAACCCATGACCATTTTTTTTCTTTCAAATCTCTCCTGTTGAGCTGTAATTAAGTTCACTTGTAATTAAATGGGCTTAATATTCTGCAAACTCTGAACTCAAAATGAGCATGGTGATTAGCATACGGAAGGTACTTAATGTTTGCAGAATGAAGTCAAGCTTCTGATTCCTATCCTAACTCCCCAGTGCCTCTACTCCAGCCTCAGCTTAGCAGTAGACCAACAGCCCAACAGTGATTTACCACAACTCCACCCAACACTATTTAAGTCCCAGATCAACAACCTGGCTACTTCGGGGCTTGGATACTTCTGATTATCCCCTCCATACTGGCTTCTATCACAAACCTCTCACCACCCTGCTTCTCCCTTTCCATCTCTTTATAAGTGTGACTTCTCATCCTCTCCTGTCTCCTTGGAAGGTCACCCAAGCCATGCATTCAGTTGCTGTGTGTCCAAATGACTCCAAGATCTTTGTCTGTGTTGTTCAATTTCATTTGATCACCATGAGAATGAACCTACTATTGACTGGACATCGCCCCTCAAAAGTCTCAGAGATGCCTCCATCCCAAAATGCCCAAAATAGGATTTGTCATTTCTCATTTCAACTCTCTCTCAAGACCTGGTTCTCTTCCAGTGTCCACTCTCAGCAAGCAACTTCTTCATGTGTCTTGTTATGCAAACCAGGGCCCTGGAGTCACCTTCTCTGCTCACTCTCTCTCGTCACACACAACCCACTCCTGAGCTCTGCTGATTTTTGTCTCCTAAGTATACTTCCATCCCTCTGCTGCCCCATGTCAACTGCCACCAGCACAGTGCGAGTTCTACTCCATCCCAGGGGGGAGCTGCCACCGCTGCCATCCCTAACCTGCTTCCATCACATCCTGCTCAATAATGCTTCACAGAGAGATCTTTCTGAAATTGCAGTGTACTCATGACCTATACCTCCTATCTGCCTTCAATGTTGTCCAAAGTAGGAATAAGAACATTTTAAAAAATAATGATCATCCTCGGCATAGTCTATGAGGCATTCCGTGGTTGGACCCCACCTCCTTTTCCAAGTTCCTAAGGCATCCACTCTTTTTAACTCTCAGCACCCAGCACCTGGTCCTGGCTCAACTGTACCAGGTGGCACTGCCTGATGGGACCACCCACAGGGTAGAGATCCAGGTCTTGGTCAGTGTCAGCGCCCATCAGCCCTTTCCCAGCGTGTGGCAGGCACAGCCAGACGGTCACTCTCACACATGTGTAGTACCTGCAGTCACCTGTGGTCACTCAGACCTGCCTGTCTACTCTGGCCACAATACCAGCCCAGGCACAAAGGGTTGTGATGTTGGTACTCTGCTGACAAACTTACCTGGGATTTAAACAATCTGCCACTAGCTCTGTTAGTCCCATAAGCCCAGTTATTTCTAATGTGCAACTTTGTGGCACATAAGGGTTTTCAGCAGCGTGGGCTCCACTACTTCTCTACCCCTGCTGTCTTCACAGAAGGTATCAGAATGTCTGACAATGACCCCTACCCCTGCACCAGAAAGAGGGAGGGATAAACAAAGAAAGCAAGTGGAAACATGCTGAAACTTTGGGCAAAATTTAGGCAAATTCCCAGAAAGCAGAATGGTGATTACCAGGGACTGGAGAGACAGGCAATGAAAGTGCTGCTGTTCAATGAGTATAAAGTTTTATCATTTATTTATTCATTCATTCATTTATCTTTACTTATTTATCTTTTTTTTTTTTTGAGATAGAGAGCACAAAAGCGGAGGGAGGGGCAGAGGCAGAGGGAGAGAAAGAGAATCTTAAGCAGGCTCCATGCCCAGCACAGAGACTGATGTGCAGCTCAAACTTAGGATCCTGAGATCATGACCTCTGCCAAAATCAAGAGTTGACACTTAACCGACTGAGCCACCCAGCTGCCCCGAGATGTGTATAAACTTTTAGAGGAAAGAGTTCCAGGACTTAAGTACGACATTGTGTCTATACTTAATACCGCTTTCCGGTTCACTTAAACATTTGTTTAGAACATGGATCTCATACGTTATGTATATTTTTACCAAATAATAGGGGGTGGCCTGGGTGGCTCAGTTGTTCAGCGTCTGCCTTTAGCTCAGGTCATGATCCCAGGATCCTGGGAATGAGCCCCGCTCCCTATTCGGCCAGGAGCCTGCTTCTCCCTCTGCTTCTCCCCACTGCTCATGTGCTCTCTCTTTCTCTCTCAAATAAATAAATAAAATCTTTTAAAAAATCACCTGCTTCCATTAGGTCTGCTATGGTATTAATATGTCACTGTTGCCCTGAAATAAGGTTCTTGGATAATAAGATACTATATTTGAGGACTCTCTTTTAGTTAACCATGATGTTTAATATAAAAAATTTACTTACTGATGTTTCCTTTTTGAGCATTTCCTTCCCATAGGTCAGCAGTTTAATAAAATATAGCATTAAAATATATAAGCTAGTATATAATTATCCTTAACTTGAGAAGATGCAGGAAATTAGGATTCAGATGACTTATATTCTATCTTATACTGCACTATAAATTTGCTTTTGATGTGAAACAAACCTCCTTGGTGTCAGATTCTTCCTGTATTAAAGAGAGAAAAAGGGATTATATGACCCCTGAGTTCTTTATGGTTCTCTGATTGTTCAAGTTATCTAGTTATCCATATCTCTTACCAAACACATAGTAAGTAGACAGAAAGATAGATTAATTGACAGATACTCTTCAATTATACCCTAAAATATCAAAATGTCTCTTTATCTTATCACCTCCTTCTGTAACCACTTACCCGTTCTTTAATGGAATTGGTATTTGAGATTATACTTCTTATAAATGAGTCTATTAAAATTAGAGAATGAACTTAGATGAGAAAATGTACTGGAAACACTGTTGAGCAAATGGATTTAAGAAGCACAGAGAGAAAAATGATCAAGACATGAGCTATTTAATAGGGACATTTATTACTGTGTTTCCATCATGTGGTTCCCTGTCACCACCATCTCCGCAGCTCCCTGCTATGACTTCTGTAAGATGGGCTCCAAGATGGAATTTCAAGGGCAGAAGGCAGTTAGAGGCATGGTTCTTCCCAAGCATCTGCTGTGCCCATTGCGTGGACAACTGTTTATGTGTTGAGTTTCCTGCCTGTGAGGCTGTGGGGGAAAGTTGATGGGTACTCGAGGAGTTCTCTTTGTAAGTGGGTAGTAGTTGGCAGGTAGACCATCTCACCATATCCACCATGACACACCCTAACTCGGGGGCCACGAGATGGCTCCAAGGGCAACCCTGGATTACGCAGCTCACAGTCTGCTCGCCACGCCACAAGATTGCATGAATTCCACAGAGTGTACCTCACTGAATAACACGCAGAGCAGAGAGACAGCAGTACCGTGCAAACGTAATCTCACCACCTTGAATGCATAAGGAATGAAAAAATAAATGCACGTATGAACGTTTTATTGGTGTTATACATTCTAACCAATGGAATTTAGCGCTTGCACTTCATTTTTAAAATTTTGCTTCAGTTACTGACCTAGTACTTTTAGTGAGTTAAATACTAAGAATCTTTGTCTTGCTTCACCCACTTAGGTTGGGAGCTCCCTGAGAGCCGAGGCTGTGTCTTTTCCTTCTCGGTACAGCACATGCCCCCACACATTTAGTAGGGTCATAACTATCTGTCACTTTTCTCTGATTTGATTTGACTTGATTTAAATTTCCCTTATGAAATACTGCATTCCAAATTGCCAAAGGAAATCTTGCGGTTATTTTCACGGCAAGTAGACAAATATATTTAAAGCCTCCTCTTTTACATTTAGAAACCTATGGTCTTCTCTAAATTCTCTAGCGGCACCTAAACCCCTTCCACTCTCTGCAAATCTCAAAATATCCAATAAACAGAGAAAATTATTTAGGAAATTGTTTTGAGGAAAAACACGAGGGCCAGCTATTGAATTACTTTCTTTTAGATTGATCTGTCTATAAGAATGCCACCAAAGAGATTAGATCGGCTTTATGTGCAAAGCACCCGCACATTCCGCACAGGGCTGGAGTCTTTCTGTTGTCAACTGAAATGGTAGGTAACATGGGAAATGCTTTATTCTCGCCTCCAGTGGCCAGGAAAAGGTCCAGTTTGGTGTCAGTTTTCGAAAATTATTAGATGACTTTACTATTTGCAAATTATTACCAGTACAAGTCAATATTACCATGAAAATTGGCTTAATGGAATGGATTCTGATATTGGCTTTGGGATCTAATTTGAAACCATTAAAGTTGTGAAATCCACTTTTACTCGTGAGTCAGCAGTGTTTGTAATGTGTACTTAAAAGGAGATAATGAAGGACCAGGCAGCCTCTTGATTGTTTGCAGTGCTTCCAAAATTTTATTCTGATGAACAACTGTTATTTCAGCCTCCTCATTTGTGGAATTCGAACTAATTGCTTCGCCTCATCTGTGGTGGTTCTGAGTCAGAAGGGACTAGACAATACTGATTTGATTAATCCTGGTATACTTACATAGGGAGATAAACGATGCCATTGACTTTGAACTTCTGATACTTGATTTGTGCATATGCATTTTTTTCTGGAGGGCACAGCTCTGTATCAGACCAACCCTAATTATTTAATACTGAGTGGTAAGGCAAGAGGGTTTAAAATGTTACAAAGAAGGGTTGTCACAGAAGTAAAGAGAGGGTGTTTTTATTTGGAAATTCTTGAAATTCGCATTGTTTTGGTCAAAAAATAAATCAAAACATCTCAGTTTTCAAGTATTTAAAGATTTGGAAAAAAAATTCTCAAAATATTCAAGAACATCCGGAGCAACTATTTTTCTTGTTCTCTGTTAAATATATCTTGACATTTGACTACTCAAAATTTCTGGACATTAATCTTTTTTCCTGCAATAAGCATAAAGACTTAGCTCAGGATATATTTCAAATAACTTCAATATATTTCTATGTTCTGCATATATATGCATTAGGGAATCTTATTATGCCTGTTTTTTTTAATATTCCCAGTCACATCATGACATATGTGTATAACTAAATATGTGTAACTAAAATATTAACCCTGTCATCATCTATATCTTATTAAAACACCAGCTTATTCACCAACATAATTGCTTTTGGATATTAGAGCATAATTCACTGCTAATTTGCATGGATCATTTACTAGGGTAATTTTACATCAAATACGGAATGAAATCAGTGAATAATACAAAAAGATTATTTTAAGACATATAAAATCCTTTTTAAAAAATGACAATTTAAACAATCTCTCCCTATGCTCCTAATTGGCATCCATCCATTACAGATTTTCTGAAGCCCTTTCTCTATCGTGGATTCTTACAATTTATAGCTCTGCTGCTATTTTTAAATAATGAACACACTCAAAAATCAGTAGAAAGTCTGAAGCCTAGTTTCTTAAAAGCTCAAGCAGATAGATACTGCTCTTGCTTTTTGTCATGTTAGGAAGGATATTGTCAGTTCTGCTTCGTGTGCCCTCAAATATGTCACCAAAAAAAATGTAGTGAAAATATTTTATACCTCCAAAAGCTAGATCTAGAGAGTCTTTTAACGTGTATTACATTTGAAGGGGAATAGAAATGGTAATTTGTTATAAAAATGTTGATCATGCAAACATTCTGGTGTCTCTGTGCTGATATGAGCCCAGAAAAAGAGCTGGGAATCGAAAGGATACAAAAGCCAAGCACAACTGTCCTCCCGGCATCAGCGTTTTTAAAGAAAATCTTCCTTATCAAGGAACTCCTGCCCTACTTTTCTTATACATGCCTACAAGCAATACATTTTCTGAACTGTACCTTCAATGAGAAATCATAAACATGTATAGCAGTCAGGAGAAACGTGTTTAGAGCATAAAACAAGACTCCATGATGTCTAATCCTAAGCAAGTCTATTTAACCCAATTTTCAAAGAGCTGAAAAGAGGACAGGGCTACTGGGGAGTCAAGGCATGGACAGGTCTGGAGCTGCAGGGAGCTACAGTCTAGATGTAACCTGAAGACAGAGGGAGGCAGGAAGGAGAGACATGGAATGGGGGCTGGGCAGGGTAGCAGTGTCTTTTCTTCGATCTATAACCTCAGGAGTTGAACTTTAGGGAGTCCGCATACCTGGCATTAATCACAAGGAACGTAGTAATGGGGGGCAGGGACCAGAAGGTCCTGAAGATGGAGTGCTGACAAGGTGAGGGACTCCGTAATGGAGCAGATATGGAAAGGTATCATTATGGGTTGTGTTCATTTATTTGTGTCTGTCCCTACCTTATTACGAAGTGATTTCAGGCAGCTGGTGTTTGCATATGCTACCCTAATTAGAGAAGCGGTAATAAGAGAAAGACACCCCTTCAAATGTATTTTGACCTGAACGCCAAAGTAGGACATGATAGCAAGTGTCAGCTGAAGAAATAGAGTAAGAGTCATCAACTTCTATGGAACAGATGGTCACCTCCCCCTTCCTGTGCCTTCTGCCCCCATTCCTAAGCGATCCTGATGTCTTTTCTTTCGGGCCCCGGATCGAGTCTCAAAGTCTTTCTCGAGTTAGTGCATTAGGCCAGTGATTCCACTTCAGTTTCCCCAAGAGTCTGCTGGACACCTCATCCACTATCCCGTGGCCAGGTTCTGATGCTGCAAGTCTGCGGCGGGGCTAGGGAATTTGCATTTTAGAGAAGTTCCTTGGAGAAGCTTATGTTTCTAGTTGGGGTGGAGGTGGCGAGGAACCTCACTCTGAGAACCACCCTTTAAGACGCTTCTCTCCTGTTGACTGGAACAAGCATGGGATTTAAAGCCTTTCTGCACAGAGGATTTTATGACTCTCAGAGCATCTCAAATCCATCTCTGCTCGGGAGAGCAGGGCACCAGGAGGAAGGCTCGCTTTTTTAGAGACAGTGCAGGGATTGGCAAGACCTCCCAGGCTCAGAGAGCTGTTAAGAGTGGGACCTTAGCAGTGTCCCGCAGGTGGTACCAGGCCACCAGGGGGCACCACTGGCTGAATTATTGCATGAGCAAGATTATTCATTCATCCAACAGATACTGAGCATCTACGATTCCCTAAGCAAAAGTCAAACTGAAATCCTGCTTCAAGGAGCTCATATCCTATAACGTAAGATGAATTTCAAAAATTAAATAAATTGTATAGCATGGGCACACCCACATAGGTACTTACGTGTGTGTATATGTATATACACACACATCTATGTTTATAAATATGTGTAGATATATCTATATCTATATCTGTTTACAGATGTAATCTTTATAGTTATATCTTTTTTTAAAAAGATTTTATTTATTTATTTGACAGAGAGAGACACAGCTAGAGAGGGAACACAAACAGGGGGAGTGGGAGAAGGAGAAGCAGGCTTCTCACTGAGCAAGGAGCCCAATGAAGGACTCAATCCCAGGACCCCACGATCATGAGCTGAGCCGAAGGCAGACACTTAACGACTGAGCCACCCAGGCGCCTCTATAGCTATATCTTTACTTCTCCATCCATCTATCTAAAATCAGGGAGAAATGGGATTCCTGGGAGGAAAATGAGGAAGAGAATGATTTGGAGCATGGCAGGTAATCAATACTACAATGTTGATGACCTTAACCAAAGTCCTAAAGGAGGAAAGAAGGCCAACTTTGAGAAGATCTGGAGTTCTATCTAGACAGAAGACATTGCAGGTTCAAAGGTCCTGGTGTGTTCAAGGGGTAACAGGAATCCATTGTGGCCAGAGCTCTGCGTGAACAGACAGTATCCAGGGATGATTTTAGAGAAGGATGTTAGGTTGTAGGTCCATGCCAGACATTTTTAGATTTTAGCTTTACTGTCAGGGAGATGGGTAACCATTGGAGAGTTCTGTTCAAAGACAGGTTGTGAACTAATGCATGTTTTAAATCATTCCTCTGGATGCCGTATTGAGAACGAGATGTAGGTGAGAAAGATAGAAGTGAGTTGCTGCATTGGTCATGGAGGAGAACATGGGTCCATCCAGATGAGAACAGGAGCAGTGAGCTGCTGAGAAACGGTCAGCTACAAATCTCTTTTGAAGATAGGATCCCTAGGATGTGCTGATGAATAGTGTGTGTGTGTGTGTGTGTGTGTGTGTGTGTGTGTGTGTGTGTGTGTGTGTGTGAAAAGAGAAAGGAAGAGGGGGAGATTGGGAGAGGGGCAGAGTCACAATGTAAGACCCAACATTCTGAGGGATAAGCTCATTCTGAGACAGCTCCTGGAACCCACATGGAAGAGACGAGCTGGACGTTGGGTACATGAGCTGATGCTCTGGGAAAGAGATCCAGGCTGAAGCCGTGAGCCTGGGTGAGTGCTCTGAGAAGGTAAAGGTAGACCAGGGGAGAAGTCCGAGGACTGAGCCCAGATTGATAACCTCCCTGCTACCAGCAGAACGCAGCCAACCATGCAATCGCATGAATGCTCAGTAAAGTTTCGTGGATTTTTAGTATAGTAGGGAAACAAAACTAATTTACAACTCAAGTCACATAGTAATGCTTACATAACCATTGAAGAAATAGGCCTATTTTAATGGCATCACGTCCCTCCCTGCCCCAACCCCTCATAGCTTGTACTGAACTCTACATTGACATTAGCACACAAGTCTACATCCGGAACCATTGTAAGATGTTCTTTTATAAGTTAGTTCTTCTAACTTTTCTTCTAAAAGTTTTCCTGGTTGTTCTTGTTAGCATCCCACTGGTGATATCATCTGTGACCTCAACCAGTGTCCTTTTCAGGATGATCATTGATTTAATACCTCTTTTCTTTTGTCTCCCAAATGTGGTTGGTTTTCAGTTGATGTGCACGTCGAAATAAATCCCATTTCCCTTTCTACTCTGTCTACTGAAGATTCAGATCCAAATGTGTGGGAGCGTCTTTGGTATCTAGCTTCACTCCTAGATTCATCTTATCTTTATTTTCCCTTTCCTTTAACTCTTCCAATGTACAATATGAATTTTTATTTTTAACTTGTTTTGCAATGTTTTATACATACCTCCCCAATTCCTTTTTGACTTAAGCTTTATGGGAATAAATGAACACTAGTTTACAAATTGACCCTGTATCCCCCATATTATGTTGATCAGAATAGTACACAGAAATCCTTTCACTAAAATTTGAGTCTAATTAGCAGAAATCAAGATGTTATTCTTTTTAGTCTTAGCACTGGTCAAACTGATTTGTTCTATAGTCTCCAGCTATGTGTTCCATAGTTCAAAAAGGAAAGTGAGAATTTGAAACCCATTCAGAATTGAAGATTAATGAGGCTAATGCAGAAAACATTGGCATTCTGACAGCTACTGAGGGAGAGGAAAGATTAATACCGATTAGGAGTACAGAACAGACACATATGTATGTATGGAAGCTTCCGTATGCCCTGTGGGCCGTGCTCTGCAGCCCCTGGTAGGGTACCACACAGGGTCAGCAAATGCAAGGAGCAGACAGCATGTTCTCCTGCTATGCCATAGTTGCATCCTGGGGAGAGGACAGACATGCAAACAACCAGTGATGCCACAAAACCCAAGGACCCTTTGCTCCACTAAAACTCAGATGCCGGAGGAATGCATAGGAATGCCTTTCTGGTGGGGGAAATCTGTAGGACTTTATAGGGAAGGTGACATTTGGGCCAAATCTTGATGGATAAGAAACAAAGAAAAATAAGGCTGAAGGGTGAGGTGAGGCCAGGTGATGAGCGCTTTTAGAGGACATGCTAAGGAGGGTATATTTATCCTCAGGGTCTAACAGGAGATGGATGGTGAACGTTTTTAGACGTGAAGTGGCATGATTCAATCCGTACTTTAGGAACCTAGCCAAAGCTCGGGCATTAAAGATGATGTGGGTGGAAAGGCAAGTGTGCAGTAAGAATGAGGGAAAGAGGGATGTGGCTTTAATGCAGGATAAGGCTCCTCTTAGGTTTGCAGCACATCAATTAACCTCACAGATTCTCGGGTTTGTTTTTATGCTTAACATCAACCATCCATATATGCAGCGATTAATGACCACATTGTGACGAAGCATGTGAACGGGGGCTAGCCTCGAATCATATTTATTCTGGGTTAGCTATTATCTCCATCATCATCACCACCATCCTCCTCATCATCAGTTTTAGAGAGTACATCAATTAAGATGCTGTTGCTGTCAACGAGCAAAGACACAGTAAGTCCCAAATCTACTAAAACTGTGAAAATACTTACATTGCACTTACCCGATATTCGATAACAATATGTAAGACAAGCCCCGTTTTATCCCCAAGGGACAGAGAAGGAACCCGAAGCTCAGGCTAACCGCAGGCTTTGGGGACAAACGGGTGAGGAGTATGACGCGGAGGAAGGGGGGGTGGCTGGCGGCAGGTGTTTGGGACACACCGCAGTTGGAGCAGTGGACTGAGGTGCGTGGCCGTCCCGGGACCCTGCGGACCGTTCCGTTTTGAGGGGTGGATCCGCCTATCATATTTTCTCCCTTCCAAGGGTACAAGGGTTTGAAAAGGAAGCATTCGTTCACAGCGCAGGGCTCTCCCACAGGCCGTCCTCATCTTGACCGTGACGACGAAGGAAGCAGGAAGGTGCGCGATGCCCCGACTCCAGGCTTCTCGCCGGATGCTTCGAATGAGGGCGCAGGTTCTCCCCAGCCGGGAATCGGATAAATGCTGTCATTACCAAATGCCAGTAGATATTACACGGCTTGTTGAGTTGCCTTCTGGCTATTTTTATCCTATTCATATCTGGGTCATTCGGGGTTGTGGCAGCTTTGAATGTGGGCAAGTGGGGACAGCGAGAGGGTACGTGAGAATATACCGACTCGATGCGTTTACGCAGAGAAAAGGGTTCCCGCAGAACTCCCCCAAATGGGGAAAGCGCCTGATGCTGTCATTTTAACCATCGACCCGATGCTTCTGAGGCCAGCGTGCACTGTCCCTTCAGCTTGGGCCCCCCGGGGGCCTCCCACCCAGTCCCCCACCCGGCCGAGCCGTCTGGGAGACTTTAGGGATGGAGGGCGGTGTCCAGGTCCCTGCGCGTCAGCTCTCTGCGGCTCCCGGGGTTCGGTGGCGGCTGCTGTGTCCCCGCTTTGGCCGTGGCTTTACCCAAGCGCCCACAGGAGCCCACGCGCCAAAACTCAGATGGCTTGGGTGTGGGGAAGTTGGTGACGAGGCGTGGCCCGGCTTGCCCCCCGCCCCCTCGCAGCACAGGACAAGAACCTCGTCTCCTCTGTGCAAAACACTTTGAATGAAAATTCTCCCTTTCTAGGGGTTTGTGCAGAGTCCAGAGCAATGTGCCTGAATTTCCGTGCGTTCTTTCTGGACCAGCCAGAGTGCCCACCGGTGAAGAGGGGCAGCTGGAGCCTGGGCCTCCCGCAGCACCTGCTGGGGACTCAAACAGGGGTGGCTCCAGGGAGCCAGACACTACTGATTTGTAGACAGGAAGCAGCTGGCCCTGAAACAGGCATTATTTTCCCCCAAATGTGCCAAGTCATAATTAGCACATAGTAGGTTTTTTCAAGAGGGTAGTATGTTTTGTTTTGTTATTTTAAAGATTTTATTTATTTATTTCAGAGAGAGTGAGAGAGCACCAGCAGGGGGAGGGAGAGAGGGAGAAGCAGGTTCCCCACTGAGCAGGGAGCCTAATGCGGGGCTCGATCCCAGGACCCTGGGATCATGACCTGAGCCGGAGGCTGAGCCACCCACGTGTCCCAGTGGGTTTTTTCAAAATAATTTGGTTAGAAACTTCCACGTTCCTAAGAATACAGTATCCCAGTGGTCCGGTGTCCACGTAGACACACACATATGTGCACTGCCCACATGAACAACCCCGGGGGGCGGGGATTTTGTTCACCTCCCAGCAAAAAAGTACACTCACCTGGCAATCTAAAACAGATTCATCCTGAAAAATATGTCTGATACGAAAAAATGGTTTGCACTGCAGTTCAGTTTTTTGTTTGTTTGTTGTGTTTTTCCTTTCCTACAGAGCTGGTAAATATGGCATGGTTAAGAGAATGTAAAGAAAAATGGAATTATGTGCAGATTTTGTGGCAGATGGGGAAGGGTAGGGATCACAGCCACAGGGACAGGAAGTTGTAGTTTTGTGAAGATCAGTCAGTAACAACAGGAAAAGCAAACACATTCCAAACACGTTTCCTGTGGGGCCCCATGATGGCTGTTCTGTGTGTAAAGAGCCTCTCAATGACTCTAAGCATTTCCTCGTTAGGGAGGAAAAGAAGCCATACGTAGAAATAGTAGGGAATCCCGTCCAAGGGCCTTGTGCTGATAAAGCGCGGGCCATGGCTTCAGGAACCTTTGAATCTCCTGGGAGAGACAGACGTAGTAGCTAGCAGGTCCAATGAGATAAAGAACAGAGGAATAACCAGAGAGAAAGAGAGAAACAAGCTGTTTGGACACAGAGTTCAAAGAGAAGTGGCAATGGTACTGCGTCTAAAATAAAAGAAGTAAAAAGGTCGTAGGATAAATCCGGAGAGTACTTTTGAAAGGCTTCTTCCCTGAGCTTATTTTTTTAAAGGGCAGTTTTATGACATGTATAAAAAAAGGTCTTGAAGAAGTGCATCCTTTTTCACCCATAAATTCTACTTCTAGGAATTGATCCTAAGGAATTAAAAGCACTGATTCAAGTCATTGTGATGTGTTTTATTATAAAATGTATTAAGCTAGCAGAAATAATATCAAAGAGCTACATTGGGGCATTGGTACGTAAGTAATGCAATATTCATTCAGTGGGGTAGTACGTAAAATCGAGAAACTGTGTATTAATGCAATGATAATGTATGTTCCCTTAAAGAGAAAAAGTAGGTTTTTAAATAGTATGTAAATGGCCACACCCTTTACATACACCTGTATAGAACAGTAGATGAATGGTGTTGACTAATTCTAATTATTCATTTATTTATTTTTCTTTTGGAGTTTTTATTTTATTTATTACATTATGTTAGTGACCATACAGCACATCATTAGTTTTTGATGTAGTGTTCCAAGATTCATTGTTTGCAGATAACACCCAGTGCTCCATGCAGTATGCCCTCCTTCATACCCACCACCGGGCTCACCCACCCCTCACCCCCTGGCCTGCCCTCTAAAACCCTCCGTTTGTTTCCCAGGGTCCATAGTCTCTCCTGGTTCATAATTATTGATTGATTGATTGATTGATTGATTTGCTTATCTACTATTTGCTCATTTCCTGCGGAAGAAAGAATAGTTCGGGATGTCACTGAAAGCTGAATCTCTCTGGAATATACTTTCGTACCAGTGAATGCTTTTTTAATATCATATTTAATGGATATTTTTATCCAATTTGGTATAACTTTCTTTTAATGATGTTTTAGTTCTTCTCAAGATGATCGTAGCTACAGACCCTTATTTGACTATGGTTTATCTTGTTACTGACTTACAGGGAAGAATTACAGTGACAATTTCAATTAAAGTAGAATGATTTTCCTCTTCAAGCGGGTAGAGTGTCACTATCATCTCTGTGGATATTAAAAATTGGTGGAAAAACGGCAAGAGTAAACAGTATTCATTGATTTTTAGTTTACAGTTTAACTGTAGTTTAAGTTTAGACTTAGTAGTTGACAGTTTAGATTATAGTTTAACTCTGTACTTATTAATAAGGAACCGTTGTGTGGTGAATGAGTGCCTTCAACTCTGTTTATCCACACTGACTCTCAAAACAAACCCCATTCCTGGTATAAAAGCAACTGTGTTCTTCAGGAGTGGGGTCAGCAGGCTGGCAAAGAAACCGCTTGGCCTCCTGTGCTGTGTTGACCCTCCCTCAACACATAACAGGTGCATGAAAAGCCCTAAGAACCAAGCAGGCTCTCCTTGGATAAAGCGATAGGCATGCCTTCCTACACACATATACAGCACATACAATGTCTATGTGTACACATATGCAATGGATGCGCGTACAAATATATGCCTACATGCAATGCAATAGCACTCAGCCATCAGATGAAGGAAGTCCTGCCATTTGCAACAATATGAAATTCTCTTGTGGAATTCCTTCCACCAACAGCCTGAAAACAGACTCACTATAACGAGGATGCCTCTAGAGTTAAGTGGCTTAAATGAGCTATGGAAGAGCAATGAAGGTCAGTAACCCTTGCTCAGCATGAAGGCAGAGCTGTGTGTCCCGCCTGACTGAACAAGGAGGTGGACTTAACGTTTTCTGGCAGCCAGCCCTCCGAGGTCACCCAGACTCACCTGCCGCTGCCCGGACCTGAGCTCTTGCACCTTTTCAAGAAGAAGCTAGAATTTGGCTCAGTGAACAGAGGGGTTGTAAATTGGGATATGATTTGTCTTTGACCTGTTCCCAGAGTCCCACAGACTGGCACGATGCACATTTTCAAAATCTAAAAGTCCGTCAACTCAGTAGTCAACATTCATTAGGCAAATATCCCTGTCAAGGACTGTATGCTAAGTCCAAAAACCATACTCCATGCCTAGAGGCTTAGTTCCTCATCTGTAAATGGGAGAAATGATACCTATTCCAAGTCAAACAACAAACCAATCAATGATGGATGGATGAATGGCTCTGTCTCCTGTAAGACCGTGAAATGATGAACCTGAAAGCATTATCCTGAGCCCAGTAAGCTAGACACTGGAAGAGAAATACTGATGATCTCTCTTATATGTGGAATAGAGAAAAGCCAAACTCTGAAACAGAGGTAGAATGGTGGTCATCAGGGCCTGGGGGAAGGGGACCTTGGGAGAGGTTCATCAAAGCGTATAACCTTTTAATGATAAAATGAATAATTTCCGAAGACCAATATACAGCATAATGACTATAGTTAACAATACAATATTATTTACTTGAAAGTTACTAAAAGAGTAGATTTTAAATGTTCTCACAGCAAGGAAAGGTAACTATGTGAGGTGATGGATGTGTTAATTTGCTTGGAATGATTAGCCAACAGCAACAACGAAACGCCAAGCCGGTTCTGTGAAAAAGAGTGTATTTCGTATCTCTAGGGTCTACATTTCCTAAAGTCTATGTGATTTTGTGTTAGATTAATATTCGCAAGAATACTTTTTTAAGTGAAATTATTGGCAAAGATTAGGACAAGCTCTACCATTGCTAAGATTGTGCCAGAAATGTGTGATATACACAGACTTGCTTTACATACCAGTCGGGAGAGGATGTATCCTTGCTAGAATGGCTGGAAGGGGCAAAATCACAAACACAAATTCCAACCATGGGACCATGTGGAAACAGTACAGCTCAAGACTAATCTCATCCTATGATTGAGGTGAAACAGTTTTGACAATGTCTTTTAAAAAAAAAACATATGTGCTTGGGGCGCCTGGGTGGCTCAGTGGGTTAAAGCCTCTGCCTTCGGCTCAGGTCATGATCCCAGGGTCCTGGGATCGAGCCCCACATCAGGCTCTCCTCTCAGCAGGGAGCCTGCTTCCTCCTCTCTCTCTGACCCCCTCTCTGCCTACTTGTAATCTCTCTCTGTGAAATAAATAAATAAAATCTTAAAAAATGTGCTAAAAATTTCAAATAGAAAATGATCAGTGATCCAGAAATCAATGCGACTTTTCCTTTTGTTACTGTTGTTGTCATTGCCAGTGTTCAAGTATTGACTGTGCATGCATTTCTTATGGAAATCTGTAGATAATGTCTTCTTTAATTATTAGAAAATGATGCTGATACTCATCTGTGTGTACCACCAAGTGTTAGCTGTTTTGAAAGTCCAAGTAATATGGGAGACAAGGAACGTTTTTCCTGTTGGCAAAACCCAGACACCTGTCTTCACAGATAGTTATAAAGCAACCCACCAGGATATTGGACAGAGCAGAGGATTAGAAGCAGACACTGGAGGTTTCGTTTTCCAGGTCACTGACGTAGATCCAGACGAGTCTGCTGCCACCGAGACCTGCAATACGACCATGACCTTGTGCCTCGTGTGGACCAGGTCCCGCTGCCCCACTGAAGGCTGTGCTCACAGTCCTGGGGTGGGGGTGGGGCCACTCTCTGGTCTAGGAAGGAGACGGCGGCCCGCAGGTGATGCCACTTTCCTGGGTTGGCCTCCTCCCCCTGTCTGGAGGGTGGACATGGGGCCAGAGGACTTCCCACCGAGGAATGGTGTCAGAGCCTGCTGCCTCTTGACGGTCTTATCCTATTACTCGTCTGTCTGAGCCATTTCCCGGGCTTCATTCCAAGCAATTCCCTGACATTGAGTCCTTAAGCTTTAGAGGACAGGATTTGTCACATTCTCTCCCAAATGATCCTCTTTGCTTGACCTTTGGATTAATTCCAAATGCTTGGCTTGCCGAGGGCCCAGGCATGTTTATGACCCTCTCTCAAATCCCTCTGGCCTGTCCTGGGCCCCTTTGCCCCGTCTTTAATAGATTCGCTTGTCTTCCTCCTGCTCCTTCCTTGACATAGACGGATGTTCTCACTCTCTTAAGTGAGTCCAGTGTTACCATTTTCGGTCCACAGTTATTCTAGGGGGAAAAAAAGAAGATGCCAGATCTATCCCCCTCGACATTCCTACTGGGCAGAGAAATGTCTGTGTGCAGAAAGATAGGAATGGCAGTCTCTTAATGATCTTAACTTTTGACAGTTTTACAGTGTGCTGCTGTTTTAGTTGCTCACGTCATGAGTGAAAAATAAAAGCATGGAAACCATTGAATATGGATTTTCTGAGACCGTCCTCTATGCACAGTACTGCAAGGATGAGGGAAATTAACCAAATGCTACTAATGCCCTCAGCAGGCTCACAGTTCAGTCTTGGAAACAGACATCTACCCAGACACCAAACATACAAGACAGAGTCTTATCATTTCCATGATAAGAACACGAGCAAGTTCTAATGGATTATGAAGGCAAGGGTGGTTGATTGTACCTTAGATAATAAGAGCAAGAGTTCTAGAGAGATCATCTTTCCCCAAAGCTTTGAAATTTCAGAAGAATGTAAACAGGCACAAGTCAACCACAGGGCCCCAGATGGGAGGGCCGGAGATGCGGACGTGGACGCACGGTCGCAGTCGGGCGGCCAGGCAGCACCCCTCATCCCTTGTCGGCTACACAGGACTCAGGAAGAACTTACAGGAGATAAGGCAGGCAATGGCTGGGGTCAGGAAGTACCTTCAATCCCATGCTAAGAAAGTCGACGTCTTCCTCAGGGTGACTTAGGGCTATGATAGTGTTTTCATGAAAGTGTGTGACGTGATTGCATGTGGGCATCGACACAGACTCTGCTGCCACCGTTCTGCCCAGGGCCCTTGTTATCTACTTAGCTGACAAGTCACAACTCGGATATCGCACGACGGAGGAGTGGCCTCCCCCCAGGAAGAGTGGAAAGCCCCTCTTGTGGGTGCATATGGCAGTCTGCACTCCCCGGCTGGTGACATGCGTCCCGGTCAGCACTCTGCTGATGCACGCTGGGCACTGAAGCTGGCTCCAGCTCTGTCTGCAGGGCCCAGGATGCTGTCAGGCACATGCAGGTCATTTGCAATATTGATGTGAATTATGTTTAGGGAAGTTGATGTCATAGTTGCACAGAGTGGATGAGAGCGTAGGGAGAGGATGAGACCTATTCAATAGCATGAATGAAGGTTTCAGTCGGGCCGGGGCACGGGCAGTGCCTGGTTAGAACAGAGGGGTGTAGCAGACATCACCAGTTTGCAAGGCCACAGCTTGGCATCTGAATAGATTTTGCACGCAGGTCTGAGGTCCAGAAGTTGCCTACGAGATGAGGGTATGTTGCATGCTCTGATCCCTCCCTTAGATACATGGGTGTCATGACTGTTTTGGTGTTGCCACAATTATACATCTGAGAGCTTGCCACTTACAGAAACCGGTGGGGCATGGTGTGTCTATGGTCTAAACATCCACCAAAGAGCTTAATGGCCACCAAAGGCTGAGCTGGGGGTGGGTGCTGAGGATGCTGAGGACATTTCTGGAGCAGGTGAACGGTGATCTCTCTGGATTCCCTAAGGGGTTATCAAGTTGAGGAGACACTAGATGTCCTGTCCAGGTTGTAAAGACTTGGAGCTTTGGGAGAGTCCATTCAGATCTGATTCCCTGGAATTGTGTTTGTTTGTGTGCAGAGACGTTAGTCTTGGGGCACAAAGAGAGACACTATTACCTTCCTGGCACTGAATCTCCTCTCTTGCTTTTCTTTCCTCCAGTGCCATGAAGATACATGTTTTATCCAACAAACAATACCTAGACACAAACACACCCCAGCCTGGCAGTGTGACAGGAAGTGTCGTGTAGAGTAATGCTCACTTTGTGAAAGTTACTATTCTATTTATGCATCCGATGTGTGTTGAGTTTCTATTATATGCCCAGCATTTTGCTAGGTTTCAGAAAGATAATACAAGCTTCCTGTGGGGATAATACAAGCTTCCTGTGTCACTGGCAAGACAGCCATTCGGTGAATAATCACACAAGTTACCAGGACATCTGAAAGGTTATCAGGACCCTGAAAGGTCTGCACGAGAGGTGCCAGGAGAAGATGTCATCAGGGAGGAACAACCTCAACTTCGCGGTGAAGCCAGGCTTCCCTGACGATGTGAACCGAAATCTGAATTTTACAGGAGGACCAGAGGTACTAGGCAAGTGAAGAGGAAAGGGCACTGGGTTGATTGGGTGTTCTGGCTCAGGGCAAGAGAGCAGTATGTGCAAAGATCCTGAGCAAGGAAGGAGCACAGATGGGACCTTCTGTGGGGGCACTGAGCCAAAGTCAAGCACATCCCAGTGTAGAAACCAAGGGGAAGGTATGGAGCCTGGGAAGATGAGCCAGAGACCGAAAAGGAGGATGGAACGCTCAAGAGACTAGAGATCATTTTTGTAATCAGCATAGATTGTACAAGGGGAGCACAGAACATGGGAAAAGTGATGACTGAAGACAGGGGAATGGGTGACGTTTGCAAGGAGGAGGAGAATCGGGCACGAGTGTGGCTCAGTCGTTAAGCGTTGGCCTTCGGCTCAGGTCATGATACCAGGGTCCTGGGATCGAGCCCCACATTGGGCTCCCTGCCCGGCGGGAAGCCTGCTTCTCCCTCTCCCACTCCCCCTGCTTGTGTTCCCTTTCTCACTGTCTCTCTCTGTCCAATAAATAAGTAAAATCCTTAAGAAAAAGGANGCCTGCTTCTCCCTCTCCCACTCCCCCTGCTTGTGTTCCCTTTCTCACTGTCTCTCTCTGTCCAATAAATAAGTAAAATCCTTAAGAAAAAGGAAAAAAAAAAGGAGGGAGGAGAAGAGGAGAAGGTTATCAGTGTTTACTCCCGAGAGAATCTTCACACACGCCTTGAGCAACGAGTGGAGCCAGAGAGGGAAACTGTGAAGGAGAGCAGACCTATGTGACAGCTAGTCACGAATGCTACCGCAAGTGGAAGAAACGTCAAGCAGAATGATTGATTGTAATGACAGAAAGAACGTTCTCATGGGAAGGTCTTCTTCTGGGGCTGAGTTTGTTTGTTTGTTTGTTTGTTTCTCCCACAGGGTAGATGTGTGGGTGTAAAACTTTTGGGATCAATTTCTAGCAGTCTTTGTATATAAATATATAACTATTGTGTTCCATGTGCACCTGTGTACACGTACATGTATTTGCACACACACACACACACACGCACACACACAGACTTTTGCATCTCTTCGTGAATTTCCATTTGGAGAACTACCTTTAACTTGCATTGTTTCTTTCATCAAAGTCCAAAATAAGGCTTAGAATAGCCGTGCGAATTCAATATATATTCATAAGACAACGGCGTTCCCTAGTAACACAAATAACACTCAATCAGAAACATGACATTTCAGGAACCCTTTGTTGCATCAGATTCTTCCATTTACTCTTCGTAAAACAGAGATAAATGGAACACCACCCACTGAATCGTGTTGGTGACATGTCCACGAGAGCACAGGAAAATGTAACGACTTCTAGATGACTTTCTCTGGATGGCAAGCAATCAGCTCTTTGAAGTAATAGGTTTATGAATTTCTTTAGGCTCCTTAGGGAGGGCGGGTGATTTACAGTCTGTGTTGATGGTATTAATGCTTTCTGGCTTCTTAGTCATCACAGTTAAAGAGGTTTAACTACAGAGAAACTCCCAGCAATTTATATGATGATTTTCTAAAGACACAAGAAATCTGGCTTAATGTCAAACAAGTGCTCAGACAGAGCTCTCTCAAGAACTTTAGCATTTCCAAATGCATTTTGGAAAATCATCTCAATAAATGGACTCCATTTTTTTCAAGTTACATAAGTAAAATGAATAAGTCACAGACACAAGGCTGTAATGTTTGAGGAGAACAACGTGCTCAAACCCGTCATTTTATAGTTGAGAAGTGTGGGGCAGAGGGAGGTTAAGTGGGAGAGGAAGTTGTGGATGTATTATAAATAAAAACCTAAAATTTATGGTAAAGCTATTTGGAGAAAGTGGAACAGACTGGCCAGTTCTATTTTGGCTCAAAGAAGGTCGCCTTTACTTTAAGTACCCCGTGGGTCCTACATCTATTTTTACTGTTGGTAGCAGCAAAACCTTGTTGAATCTTTGAAAGAAATGAGTTTTCCAATGGATTAAATTGCCTAATTTGCCAATCTTGGGGGGAAGAGTGAGAACTACCAATTTCTTCAGCCATGTCTAAAGGGACTGCTCAATATTCTCACTGTGAGGCTTTATGGGTTTTCTGACCTAGTTTGAGATGCTCCAGAAATGAAATGCATCTAATGTTCCCTCAGAAAGACCCTTTCCCGGCAGATCATGTTGAAGTGTCCTTTATTTTTTTTTAAGTTCAAATATACTTGAATCCCCTGATCTCTCCAGATAATTTTCCTGTGTTTTTACATGTTTAGGATAAAAGATAAGAGTACATTAGACACCCTCAGCTAATAGACAAAGACATGTGTTGATACCTGTTATTATTAAATCCTTCCTCTGAAAAATGTCTCTGCTTTGTATCTTATGATCACTATGTATGTCAATTTGAAAACCAAATCCAGCAGACTTTGAAGACATAGAGCTAAGAACTAAGGATGACTTTTAAGGGAAACAAACCAATGATGGTGCATGTTCAATCACTGATGATTGTATGGAGTGTTAAACTGACATATTAATAGGCTTAGAGTGATGACATAGTCTACTGGATCTCTTCTCTTTCTGGACTGTTTCAGAATGAAATGTTTAATATATATATTAAAAGGTCTGTTTTCCAATGTGGCCATAACAAATTGACACACACACGATGGCTTAAACCAACACAAATTTATTATCTTATGGTCGTATGGGTTATAAGTCTTACACAGGCTCTGCTGGAATAAAATCAAGGTGTCAGCAGGGCTGTGTTCCTCCTCAAGGCTCTAGTGGAGATGATGTTTTTTACCTTTTTCAGTTTTGTAAGGGCCACCCACATTCCTTGGCTCATGGACCCTTTCTCCATCTTCAGGGTCAACAACCATGGCTACAGTTCTTACACTCACCCCCCCAACCTCCTTGGTAGGTTCCTTCTTCTCCCTGACTCTTTTTCTGTCTCTCTCCTCCATTTGTAAACATGCTGTTGATTATGTTGGGCTACTGCATAATCCAGGATAATCTCCCCTTGGTGTGTAACTTTATCCCTTCTTCGAAGTCCTCTTTTTTCCCTGTAAGGTGATGTAGTCACAGGCTCTGGGCATTAGGATGTAGGCAACTTTGGGGGCCATTCTGATGCCACAAAGGTATTCAGTTGAATTCTTTACTTCCACATCTTATCTAAATCATCCAAGTTCTTGGTAAATCTATTATAACAACCACTGACTTGTATATTAGTCAACTTCCATTAAATTAGTGTGTAATGAAGGAACAATTGACCTTATAATGTAAGCTTATGCTAAATGGCAGCCTAAAGGTTAGTGCAGGCCTGAGGAAGAGGACCAAAAAACTCACAATTCCAAAGAATATGTCCGATATAGAACAACCACCAAGTCAACACCCCAAAGAAAGAGGAGGTGAAGACTGACTGTATTCCACGAACACATTAGGAAGTCCATGCACGTTAATCCACTCTGGAGTGTGGCTCACTTGCATAGCTTGGCTCTAAACATGGGCAATGAATTATGTAATTATTTCAAAGTCCTCACATTTGATCCTGTGTAAAACAAGTCTGTACAGAAAATAGATATTTTTTTAAAGCTAGTTACACTATCTTGATATACATCCTTTAATTATATATCTGCTCAGTATTTTTATAAATTGCCTCATATATACCAAAGCAAGGGTCAGCAAACCATGGCCCATAGGCCAAATCTGATCTATAAATAAGAATGTTTTTTACACTGTTCAATGTTTGAAAAATCATCAAAAAAGAGTAACAATTGCCTTTCTCTGGCTGATTTAATTTCACTTAACATTAGACTCTCTAGCTCCTTCCATGTCATTGTAAAGAGCAAGATTTTATTCTTTTTTATGGCTCAGTAATATTCCATCACACACACGCACACACACACACACACACACATCTTTTTTCTCTATTCATCAGTTGACAGATTGTTGGGGTGCTTCCCTATAGCCAAATAGTCTGGCTAGTGTTGATAATGCTGCCATAAACTTTGGGGTGATTTCACTCCTATGTGTAATATAAAAAACAACACAAATGAGCAAAGGGAAAAGAAGAGAGAGAGTTGGGGGGAAACCAGACACAGACTCTTCACTACAAAGAGCAAACTGATGGGACCAGAGGGGAGGTGGGTCAGGGATAGTGGAAACGGGTGATTGGGATGAAGGCATGTACGAGCACTGGGTAATGTACAGAAGTGTTAAACACTATATTGTACACCCAAAACTAATATTACACTGTATGTTAGCTAACTGGAATTTAAAATAAAAACTTGAAGAGAAACAAAAAAAAAGAGTAACATTTGTTTCTCAGGAAAATGGCGTAAAATGCAAACCTCTGTAAGTGAGCCGTTGGGGGAACACAGGCGTCCCCACTCGGGCCGCTTTTGTACCCTGACCGCAGAGTCGAGAGCTGCAGCAGAATCCACAGGATGGGTAAACCATAAAATACGTCTATTGGGCCCTTTACAGATGATGTGTGTTGATTAACACAAAACTGGCATTTGGGGGGGGTGGTATGTTAACAGGTGGAGGGCGAAGAAGGGATTTATTTCCGTGCTTTGCTAATGATGATACAACACTAAGATGCGATTGCACCCAGCTTTTGACATCAGAACCATTCAAAAAGAACCTAATTAAGGAAAAAAAAATACTTTAAGAGCCACAACGAATAAACGTGGGATTCCGTGATGAAACTTTCAGCAAGTATAGGTAGGTAAGCTGCATAGATTCTGGGTTTTTGAACCCACATGTTACTTATCTTCTGGTCATCGTCAGTATTAGGCAAAGAGGTAACCTATTTCCAAGAGGATCTGTAGCATCAGCTCCCCATGGGAAAGAGGTGGCGGGGGAGGGAGCCTTCAGACAAAATATCAAAATAATGAAATGTTTCCGCGAAGCAACTGTATCTGACTTCAGCAGTGAGAACTACATAAATCCAAGCAAATAGGCAGATCTGAGTTGTGTATTTCCTTTCACAGAAGATTATTTCAAACAGCGACATAGACACTGATGCAATTGGTTACAGTCAAGGTTTGGCTTTTAACTGTAAATGGATACTGCACGTTTTTAAACCTGAGAGTTTAAATTGAACACCCCGACATCAGAAAGCTTGCCTACACATTTCATTTGATGCTAGTTCTCCTCCAGGTAATGGAGTGAGGAGGGGGACACTCTCCACACCCACCCGTGCCTGGTAATTCTGGTGCACAGAATACAATTTCCAGCCTGACCAAGCAGCTCCGGGGCTCACAGGGCAGCCCACAGAGGGCAGTACCCGTTTCAGCTACTAGCAAATTGCTTAAGCCTTTACAGATCACCTGCACGAATAAACGTCATTTTGAAAACGGATTTGGAAAAACAATTACACAATGCATAGCCATAGGTGACATTTAAAATGCGCATTAGGGACATTTATACATGTAACAAAATCATCTCTTTCAATCCCTTGATGGGGGTGTTTTCAGGTCCAATTTACGGACTGGCAGGTGGAGGTTCAGACAGCTCCTACAAGGCAGAGCCACACACCACCGCCTACCTGAGCATCCCGATCCAAGGACCCTTTTGCCATTGGCCAACACTGCCCCTGCTGCTGTATGACCAACAGCGGGGAACTTTCTCACCTGGAAGACTCACTTCTTAATGACGCAGGTTTTCAGTGGGAAGTAAACTACTCACTTTTTTTCCGACAACTAAAGCACACGGGGTCAAGTAGGATGGGAAGCTCCAACAGCTTAGCCGGAGATGGATTGTGTCTGATTTTGGAAGATTTCATTGGGTTGAATATCCTGCTTTCCCCAAACATAATTTTGTTTCATTTCAAATCTCATTGACGGTGCTTGTCACCAATCCCCCACGTGCTGCTCCTCTTCCCGTGGGCAGGAAAGGCCCGTGCTGTGAATTCTGTGGATGGGACCCTCGAAATATGGGAGGCTGTCCAGCATGATACACAGTGTATTTGAGGGCACTTCAGGTGAAACAGAATCATGAAGTGTTCAAAGAGCAAAAAGCAGAATGTTACCATTTGCCTATTTCTTGTCCTTTTATAACGCAACAGGACTGCGGTCCTGATGAAAAGAAATAAGTGATCCCAAGAATACCTTCTCTGTATCCATCATTCACAAGGAAGAATAAAAGTGTCAAGTGTCAGTGAAAGCCTTCCTTCCATCACGAGTAAATATAGCACCGATCTGTGGACACACATGAAACTGCCTCAGTCTTTTCAAGGTCCCAGTGCAGCTAATCAATGACCTCTGTCTTCGGATCTCAGAATAACGCCCTCAGCAGTCAGTTTTGAAAGGGGGTTTGCTGTAGGACCTGTGCTTGGCTGGTTCACCAGGGAGATTTTTTCTGGTTCTCTCTTCCAGGCTGACCGGCATGAACCTCCCTTCTCCGGTCATAAGTAGCAAGAATTGGTTACGGCTCCACTTTACATCGGACAGTAACCATCGGCGCAAAGGATTTAACGCACAGTTTCAAGGTAAGAATGCCCCATTTTCTATTTAAAAAAAAAATGACAGAAGATATTTTGGTCCTTTCACCCTCAAATTTTAAGATTCTCCTGCTAGAGATAGAGCGAGAGATAGAAGTTTAAAAATACCTTCTCGCTCTTTTATGAACAATTAACTCTGGAAATTCTGCAGATACTCCTAGAGATTTTTCAGTAAAGCTTTATTACGTTGATAGTATATAATGTATTTTTCTGTTTTGCTTTAATTATTAGTGAGTTTTGATCAATCAGTCAGTAAATATATATATTAGCATTAATTTTAATTCATACACAGCTAACCAGAAAATATCCATAGTTGGCTGATTGTTTTCTTTATCCACTCATTAAAAATGGTACAGCACATAGGTTACATGAATATGCATGAGGCCATCATCCGATCACTTCCAGTTGTAAAATATATTCACAGCACATAAATCCAGCTACCCGCTTTAATAATTTACAGGTAAGTGAACATCAACAGAAAAACGTGAGATTTCTTTTTTATAGCTGAGTGAAACGAAGTCCATAGTCACTGGCATGCAGGTTTGATTTTGAAACTTCCTCTTTGTATCACATTTCCAGTGTCTATACTTGAATAGTATTGTGTCACTGCCCATATGTTTTGTTGGGATTTTTTTAAGATTATTTACTTATTTTAGAGAGAGAGGGAGAAAGAGAAAGAGCAGGGGGAGGGGCAGAGGCAGAGAGAGGATCCTGTAGCAGACTCCCTCCTGAGAGCAGAGTCGCATATGGGGGGCTCGCGACCCTGAGATCATGACCTGGGCAGAGATCAAGATTCAGATGCTTAACTGACTGAGCCACTCAGGTGCCCCACCCATATGTTTTTAATAATTAATAATCCCTATCGATGCCACACAAAGGATTCACTTTATTAGGAGATCCATTGAAAACAATTCCACTTTGTATTTGCAAAGAACAGTAGTATGACTGTGTCAGGAAGCAAAATGCCCTCCCAAGGAAACTTCTCATGGTTCTCCCAAATCATCACTGTGAGAATATAAAGAGTTCAATTAAGACCACATTCCCTAAGCACTTGCCACATGCAAGCTAGCACCCCAAAACGAGGAAATTATAATAAACCCCATGCTCCAGAATCTAGTATTTCAGAAAGACAGTTTGCAAACAACCCCCATGAAAGGCAGAATGGAATCCAAAGTCATGCTAGCCACTTTGGGAGATTTTAGTGATGTTCTAACAAATGGTCTGAATGTGTCTTATCTAAAGCACAATTTAAATCCCATAATGACTTCGTTGTGTCCTTTTGCACAAGAAGTAGAAAACTAAGAGTAATTTGCAGGAAATTAAATACAGATGGTGCTGAGGAGCACACCTGGAGGTGAGCCAACTTCATTTGCACCTGCTTCCTGGGGCATGGGAACCTCCACAGAATGTGCCTGACTCAGAATGCACGGCCAATTTTGTTTTACCAAAATGCACTTGATCCATCATCAGGAGTATTGCCCATCTCACATTATCTTCTGATGTGCCAGAAAGTTCCTTATTTTATCCACTTTGACTGCAAATACACTGCCTTCCAAGTTCTAGAGGAGTCATACCAATTTGTTTCTTTTCCTGGGATGTAGACAAGGCTGAGCTCCTTTTTCAGACCTGCCTCTGTTTGCCTTTATCTTTTAAGGCCATATACTATACCTGTAGTTGCAACAGCGTGCATATTTTGATATATGATATGTCTATACAGTGTGGAAGAACCCAGTGGGCGTGGGGGGGGGAGGCTACACAGGGACATGGTGGGTGGGGGTGTGAAACACTCCATGCAGTCTTGTAGGTAAATCATCTGAGTTTGGTCTATATCAATCCACATCCACGGATATATCTATTCCTGACATAGGACAATCACAAATTAATATTCAGAAGGCAAAGTGACCAACCAATAGGTAGGCAGGTAGATCAACACAGTCCTTTCTAAACTGTGGTTTGATCTCCAAAGGTTCTGATCCTGATTAATAGATTGGCATTGAACTACAGAAGAAATTTCTAGGTATCATTCCTCCAACCTGATCAGTGAATTCGACGTCTGTACCAGTGATTGAAAGATAGGCAAAAAAAAACCCCACAAAAACAACAACAACAACAAAAAGAAAATTTGAAGATGGTCCAAACTGGCATATATAAGTATCATTCTGGTTGGCAGAAAATTCTAGTAGTTTAGATATACCAGCCATTAAGAAATATATTAATTAATTAATTACTTTTATAATAAATAATCACATAATTAGTATATATAGTTAAAGAATGATAAGTAGAAAATTTGTAGGTAGTCCAAAAATACAAAAAGGTGCAGAAATATAAAGAAGAGATGAACATGGCTTACCAGTACTGTAAGAAAACATCTTCAGACTGACTTTGAAGTTCAAGTCCAAGACAAGATGATTTCAGGGAGCAGCCATATTTTTACACTCATTACCACATAGACTTTATATCAAAGGAGGCATCATGCTCAGGCCATATCTTGGCACAGCATATATGGAAGTTTGGGGTCAGTACCAGAGGTCACCTTTCTGAGATGTCAAGAAGCCTTCCAAAGGAAAAAAAAAAAAAAAAGAAAGAAGCCTTCCAAAGAGGGCAGAAGCACACTTAGAAGGAGCGTCATGTCAGGCGAGAAGGTATTACATTTATTTTTTCTGGTCCAGAGAGCAGAAATATTACTAGTAAATGGAAGCTGATTCTAGAATAAGTCCATGGACACCAGAAGGCAGGAGATGGAGCAGTAGCTCAGGATGAGATGGGTTTCCTCTCAAAGTCCCCCGTCAGCCACCCCCTTGAGCATCTCTGCATGGCTTTGCAACCAGGAACATTCACAGTTTTCATTGCACAGGCCAATGGGAACCTTCCCAACACACAGGGAAAAACGGATTTTTCACCCAAGTCTTCCCTTTATTCTCTATGGACATCTGTACTGTACTTTTGTTTTAATTAAACACAGTCAGAAAACAGAATAAAACAAGGTTGTGGTTACCCACAAAACTGAACAAAGGAAAGCATGGTAGAAGCGAAGTCCAGAAAACCAACAAGAAAAACAACAATAGTTGTACTGAAAACTTCCATAGTGTTTACCAAATGCTATTTTAATATGTAATGCGTGTATTCTGTTGAAGGCTCTGAATCTTGGATTAGTTAGTGGAAGAGGGGAACACCTACTTAGAAACACACATTTCTAGGCTTGCTGCCTTTGAAACATAATTGCAGTCACATTTATTGCTCGTGGTCATGATTAAGGATCTAAAGATTCCATCAGTATTCCTTGGAGTAAAAATATGATTACAGATTATGTGGTATCCCTATAAAAACCCCGTGGGGTTCTAAGCTGCTAAGGAAGTCTTCCGGTGGTAGCTCTTGATGACAAAGTGCTTCTCTGTTCAAGAGTACCATGCCTATGATGAATTTTATAACTTCTAAAAACAAAGAATATCTTCTTTTTAATGTGGTGCTTTTCTTGGTCAAATAAACCACCACCACTATAAAAGGTGTTTTTGACTTTCATGTCTACGTTCTTTATTCTTTGAATTTTACACTTTGTTCTTTGGCTTTTATCTCTTCAATCATGCCATCAAATTATGCCAAAAGTAGTAGCGTGCTTGATTGACAAGTAAGACGGCTCTGTGGCTGCTAATCCTAAAATATATTCCCTTTCAAAATAGCATTGTGAACAAAGGAGTGGCAAGTGCAATAAAAGCCACTTGATATATTTGCAATATCTTGTGTATACATTGGGTTCTTGTGGAATGACAGATTTATGGGGGACACATTATTTCTTTAAATCAGCTGAAATTGAGCCCATTCTTTATATGTTGCTTCCATCATTAATTATAATTAAATAAGCGCCTTGTTAGCAACATCAGTCATGTAGACGTTTTTGATGTCTACGAGATGGATTTTTTAAAGATATATTAATATTGAACCACAAATGCCTCTTCCTTATTAAGTAGCAATACGTGTTGAGCTGCAGTCTTACATATGTTTACCTGGTTATTTATAAAAATACAATTTTTACAAAATGAAATTCCCATTGATTTCTGAAGCTGATAAATCATTTTGAGTGTTTGTAATAAAGTCCCAGTTTATATAGGGAGCACCAGTCTCATAAGTCAAGGGAAAGCCTGACAATGGATTTAAATGTTGGGTTGACACAAATAATTAGCTTTCTTTTTAAGTGATACCTCTATATAGTTACTACTTTTACTTTTACTTAAAATGGAGATTTTATATAAAATGAAGGCTTTTGTGTTGTTAAAAATGTATCTTGGAAAATCGGGAACTTCATCTTTTCAGATTAATTCAAATTTGGGTGACATGTACAGTTTCCCATTCTCTAATGCTCACCTGAGATATAATCGCAAAATTCTGCCTAAGAGATGATAGACTTGGGTCCTAGCACCGGTGTGTGTCTGTCTCTCCCTTTAGACCAGGAAATCTGCAAAATAGTAAAGGCTATAATCTAGAACCCAGAAGGGAGTCACTTAATATGTGCTTAAGAAAAAAAGGAAATCAAAGGAAAAAGAAGGATAAAGAAAAAGAGAAAAAGAAAGCAAATTAAACGAGCTGGCCATACCATCCCCAAGACCCCAGGGATGACTGGTGGGCAGAAGTAGTGAGAGGCCCCATAGGTGGGCTCACTTGTATGACATGGACCCTGAATACTCTCCTAAGGGGACCTTTCAGGTATGTAGGAACACATCAAGTTTAAATCAAAATAAGTTAGCAACTTCTAATCTTACAACCTCTAAAAAATTCTGAAAACTTCTAAACCTCTAACAGGGAAATTGCTTTTAATAAATATAACTTCACCCAAATCAGATACACAACCACTTTCCCTAAATATGTAAGTTAGCTTCTCATGGAACTGAAGATTCTTGCAAAGTGCCAATGCTGGCCCTTTAAAAATTCGAAAAAGATGCCAATCTCCGGGTTTCAAGCTGCTAATTCTTGGCCTCCTTTCTTTTGTCAAGTACTTTCTGCCTCGTGTGCCTTGCTGTCTTACTCTACAAAATCAGAATAATATTTACCTCCCAGAATCCTTGTAGATAGCTAAGAAAATCAGAAGTGTGACAAGCGCTGTACAGGCCAGTGTGAGAGCATTTGTTACCCATCGGTAATCCTTCATGCTTAGTGTCTGTCCAGCCTAAATTAACTAACACAGCTTCATATTTTAAAATCTAAAAAAATGGGCAGACACTGTAAGCAGAAATCTGAATTGGTGCACCCTTCTCTCGATGACTGTTTTACTGTGAAGCTGAACCGAGGCATTCTCTAGAACCCGGTGTCTTACATTCCACAGACGAACTAGGCAGAAGTGAGTACATCTGTGTGACCAAAGGCATATGAAGACTGCACATAGATGCTTCATTCATAGTTGTCAATATCATGCCACTGCAAATAACAACAATGGAGCAAATTATGGGGCACTTGGGTGGCTCAGGGGGTTAAGCAGCTGCCTCTGGCTCAGGTCTTGATCCCAGGGTCCTGGGATTGAGTCCCATATCGGACTCCTTACTTGGCAGGGAGACTGCTTCTCCCTTTGCCTCCACCTGCCACTCTGCCTGCTTGTGCTCTCTCTCTCTCTGACAAATAAATAAATAATAATCTTTAAAAAAAGGTGGATAAAATTAGGAAGTTGTGTATTTTCATACAATAGAATACTAAAGAAAAATGAAGAAAGGCGAGCTGACCCTTCACACAACAAGAGTGAATCTCGTCAACGTAACACTGAAAGGATCCAGACACAGAAGCATGCACAACCTATTGTCCACACAAATATAATAATATAGGGGTACTTGGGTGGCTCAGTCAGTTAAGTGTCTGACTCTTGGTTTTGGCTCATGGTCATTATCTCAGGGTTGTAAGCCCCATGTTGGGCTCTGCACTCAACACAGAGTCAGCCTGAGAATCTCTCTCAAATAAATAAATAAATCTTTAAAAAATAAATATAATAATATAAATAATAATTCATGAACATATATACATATAAAATTTAGGAATCTAAAAACTAAATATTAATGGGTGTTCATTACTGAAAGAGCATTTTACTGTGTGTGTATAATACCTAAACTTAAAAAGTGTTTTAAAAAAAATGTTCAGAACAACCCCTTTCCAAGAAGATGCCAAGTTCTTCAGAATTTTCTTACAAATAGGATCAGGCAAAAATACCTAGAGAACTCCTACTCAATGTCATGTTGCTAATTAATGTCCAAATTAGAAGCTACATCCCATGCACAAGGAAGGGGGGCCATAAGCCTGGAAGTTCACCCCACACAGCTTGTAAACGGCAGCGTCAAGACGTAAATAGAACTCTCTGTTCTTTCTTTTCAACATCATCCTTTCCAACCCTATTTTTGCAATTGACTTGCTGCACTGCTTCCACTATTTCCAATCAGAACATCTTTCTTTGGGGAGCAGTGATTTATTTTTATAAAACAGAAATCCCAAGAAAGAAAGCCATACTTCAGGACAGCTATAAGTTAGTAGCAACTTAATCTGTTTTCTCAGGTTGATCTATTCCAAGCAGAAAACTGGCAGACCGCTGGGGGAACAGGTGCCACCAGGATGGGGGGGAGTTGGCAGAAATGGTGAATCTGGAGCACGAAGCATTGATAACCGACTGAGTAAATAGATTCATGAGAAATGTGTGCGTGTGTGTGCGTGTGTGTGTGTGTGTGTGTAACTATGATGCTCCAGTGGCCCCGTGGGGACTGAGGACACCACTGTGCGGACAGGCGGCGTGCCGGGTGAGCCCTGCCCCGGCCCGGCGTGGCTGCGAGGGAATGGGGATTGGAGGTAGAATTCCGTGGTCTCAGTCCAGCGAGGAATGGGTAACTGGAGAGAAGTCACGCTAGACATAAAACCCCGCTAGAGCCAAGCCTGTTTCCTGTTGTATACGTGGGGGGAAGAACCATCATCATCCGTGCACAGAGGTGTGGATCAGAAAGAGAAGACCTCTGAAGCATATAGCACGGTGCCCAGCATGGGATCCCATGCCTCTCATCAACCTGGAGTCACACTCCCGCTGCGGGGAAAATACCTGTGCTGATCTGCTCCTGTGTCTCACAGACTTAGCTTAAAAGATCCAGTGAGTGCTTTTGCAGGCTTGTATGACTTCCACAGACTTGCTGGAACTTCCCGGTGTGATTTTCATTTCCCAGGGGCTTAATTTCTTCCAGCCCTGTTTACCGTTTTCGTTTACCCTACTTCCCTGTCCCAAGTACAATAACCATGCATCGGAGGCCACCTCGAGTCATTTGGAACTCAGTTCTATCCAGTTCCTTTATTGGATATCTGCTGTGTGGCCCCCAGGGTGCCGGGAACATGGAACCCAAAATGAAAAGCCGTGTTTCAGCCCAGTTCCAGTAAAGAGGTCGGGGAGACACATAAACTGACGAGTCCCACACGGTGTGGGTGACGTCACGCACGAAATGCCCTTGACTTAGAAAGCGGCAGCTCAGCTGACAGGGCGGGAGCGGAGGGCAGTCGTGGGAGGTTTTGCAGGGGAGAGGATGCCCGGACTGCGTTCCGGTAGCCGGGAAAGAGGAAGGAGCGGATCCTAAGAGAAAAGGGTGAGCAGCCCCGCAGCAGCAGGGCATGCCCCCGGGCGTTCCCGCTCCTGCAACTATCGATGGTTCGATACTGGAGCGCGCAGGGAGTCAGGTGGAGCAGTGAGAAAGAAATCTGGAGAGGGAAGCTGGATCTGGGAAGGGTTTTATGCTAGCCTTAAAAACTTAGCCGGACCGTGGGTAAACAGTAAAGCTCACTGGAGTGCTTGAGAGGACGGAAGATGAGAACAATGCAGATGGTTTTACTGGCAGTGCTGCTGGTAGGTCCCCCTTCGTTAGCTTGCAGGGAGGGCCCAGGGTTACCTCAGAGACCCAGGGCTATGTCCTGGAACGTTCTAAGACACTGACCATGGGAACAAAGATTGTCCCTAGGTCAGCATATTTCAAGAAGGGGAAATGTTGCCAGGGTATATAAATTTGCCCTAAAGGGATCAAATGCCCTTCAGTTGAAGGCTTAGCCAAATCGAATTTAATGAATTAATATATAAGAGAGAGCAAGTGTCCACCGAAAGTGTGTGTGTGTGTTTGTTGAGGAGAACAGTCTTAGAACTCCTTCAGAGTCCAGTGATCCAGGTGCTAGACAGGGTAGCGACGTGAAGCCTGGTGACAGGGATTCCCAGGCCTGGCAGCCAGGGTCCGGGAGCCGCCCAGCTTCCTCCTGGACACGCACGCACCGGCAGGATGAATTAGCACGTTCACCCGACAGTCACCGTGGGCCCGCTGTGTACCACCACCCCTCCCATTACGGTAGCGGACGACGGAGGAAAGACCTCTTCTCCCATGGAGGAGACATTCTAGAGAAGATGAGAGACCTGATCAAACGCATCGAGAAGACAGTGCGACGTGCCAAGTACAGGTGGAAAAGTTTCTCATCCGGCCATGAAAGACCCTTCGGAAGGAGAAGCACCTGCCCTGAGATCTGAGGAGCTTGTGAAGATCAAGCCGATGAGCAGATCGCACAGAGAAAGCAGCAAGTGCTGGTCCTTTGGGAGAGGGGGAGCCGCAGAACAGGAAGCCGCGAAGTGTGATAAACCACAAGAGACACATTGGGGCAAAATCCTGGAGGGACGTGTGAGGGTGTCCACAGGGGTCCGCTGGGTTTACGTACAATGTAAGGCTTCAGAATATCTGATTTCCACTTTGAACATATTGAGATTTCCTGTAGAAAATGCAATTCTGTACATTAATATTCTGTCCCCTTGACGAGTTATGGCAGTCATTGTAAATTAATAAATGATCATGGTGGTTCTTCCTTCTTTTTTTTTTTTTTTTTTTTTTAAAGATTTTATTTATTTATTTCACAGCGGGAGAGAGATCACAAGGAGGCAGAGAGGCAGGCAGAGAGAGAGAGAGGGGGAAGCAGGCTCCCTGCCAAGCAGAGAGCCCGATGTGGGCCTCGATCCCAGGACCCTGAGATCATGACCTGGGCCGAAAGCAGAGGCTTTAACCCACTGAGCCACCCAGGCGCCCTGGTTCTTCCTTCTTATCTCTAATCTTGGTTAGTTGGCTGCATCCTGAGATATAGAACGTGTCACAGTGCTAGAAAATTGCGCTTTCTGGTCTATAATGTTGAGGGCGCACCTGGGCTAAAGTGATTAGTTAAGGTGACACTCCCAGGGGTCACCTGCCTGCAGGGCTTTGCCCTGGCTCACGTGAGAGGCACTTTAATGCACTCATTTGTCCAAACTGCCATTTGGCCAAAAATCTTTATCTACTCTGCAGTGTGGGCTTGGGCTAGGTGGCTAACAACGATCTCTTAGACATTTCCCATGATCTTGTAAGACGATAAAGAAAACAGGTATGATTTTGTGTGTCTCTCCTTGTATTAAAAAATCCTAAATGTAAAAATTCATTCCAAAAGGGTGTTTGATGTCTACTAAGGATAGAACGAAGAGAGGGGGCTTAATCTTCAGCAGTAATTATTTTGACTAGACATTGAGAGTAATTTCTTACTAATGTTGAAATAAAATAACATATTTCTCAAGGAAAGCAGGCAATTTTATTCGTCAGATATGTTCAATTAATAGATACAGTTCTCACCTCAGGAAGCCCTAGTGGAGTAAATGAACTTTTGAGTTTGTTCCAGACTTTTGACTTAATTCTATGCATTTTCATGTATCGATTTATTTTAAGGTTATGTTGGAAATATTAGCCCATGATAAATTTTAGTCCTCATATACAAAACCACTTAAACTAAAAACTTTCTTTTTCTAAACTTCAAAATATGGTTTACTCTGGAAAACTGAAAGCCAACAATGTAACTCACTACATCACAGCTATTTAAACAGACTAATAAATGGCAACAGCAGGTAGATGTTAAATTCTTATGCTTGAAGACTATAAAGGCTTAGGAGGGTTATTATTCCCTTGGTAAATTTTCTTTCTACAATTTCTGCTTATGTGATGTTAAGACAGAAATTGTTCTGGCTTTCAGTTTAACAGACCCCTAACTGTACTCATTCTTCATGCTTTCTCTCTCTTGCTGGCAGTTTGATCAGTCAAATTTGCAGACCGCGTTTAGTGTTTATTTGCTAAATGCACATATCCACCTCTTCCAGGTAACAAATGCTTTGGAAGCTAAGACAGCGCAGTGTGCGTTGCCCATACTGAGAGGCTGTCAAGCCAAGTTGTTAGCACGTACGTGGAGAACGGAGCCTCGTAGTGTGGTTTCTTCCTCCTGAGCGCTGCTGCCAGCCATCCCCCAAAGTGCTTGCCACGTGCGGCTGCAGGGTGCCGAGGGCCATGCCAGCTCGGTCAGAGCCATGGGAAGCCAGTCAGCTTTAGAAGCCACACTGCTTGTTCTCTTAATCATCTGGGTCAGGTCACTCAAACTGAACAGCAAAGCAGATGCTCAATCAATGTCCCGAGTAATCCAGGATGAGGCAGTTAGCTTCAGTACTACCAGGGGCTTCCTCGTTGGACGAGAGCCCCGCGCCTCTTGCAGAATGACAGTGCAAACCTCGGAGTCTACACACAACCCTCCACAGGAGTCCAGATGTGAGTTTAAATGGGGTTTGTAACAACATGTGGTGGGAGGATGCATGTGGTAAGCCACTGAAGATTGTAACCGTTCCATCGTGGGCGAGTTTATTTTTGCACACACGCAGACTGTGGGTCCCGCAAATCGCTTCAGTGTATCACACGTTTGCGTTTAGTTACTTTCTTTTCCACAGCAATTCCCAGGAAGTTTCTCCAAGGGCCCCTCCCATCTGGTGAACAGTCTCAGGTGCTCACGAAGGGCTCGCAAGGTTCTAGCCTGCGTCTTTGTGCAGGTGACCGCCATGATCTTCACCATATGGGAAAGGCTGGGTATTTCCCTCCACGGGAGACCTGAAGCTTATCTTTGACCATGACTTGTGTACAATCCATGAATCCCTGGATATATAGGGAATTAACTGGAGGATATATCACAGATGAAGGATAGAGTTCTCTTTTCCCATAGATATTTGGAAATTTGCCTTGAAACTAATCGGAGCTTAGTTTTTACCAGACATATATCTAGGGCTGCAATTCAACTTATGTAACCATGTTTGTCATTAAAATATTGACTTATGGGGGCGCCTGGGTGGCTCAGTGGTTTAAAGCCTCTGCCTTTGGCTCAGGTCATGATCCCAGGGTCCTGGGATCGAGCCCCACATCGGGCTCCCTGCTCAGCAGGGAGCCTGCTTCCTCCTCTCTCTCTGCCTGCCTCTCTACCTACTTGTGATCTCTCTCTCTATCAAATAAATAAATAAAATCTTAAACAAAAAAAAATTGACTTATGAATTATCTGCATGAGATGATAAGTAGCCACAGCCTATTTATCTGAATGGCCCAGCCCCCCATGCTGCCTGCACTGGGCTTTCCTGCAAAAATGCCTCAGTGTTACCTCACAAAATCCCCTAATTATTAAAGGTTTAGACCTTCACACCTGCCCAGAGGTAGGAGAGCTAGCAGCTTCTGCTCTGATTTGTGCCTGCTATACTAGGAGCGCAATATATTTGTAAATATCATGCTTGAATGTAGTTGTAAGAGCTCTATGTGACTAGCTATATGTGACTGTTTATTAAACATGCCATTAAGTTCTATAAAAATATGCAGCAAAACAAATATGGATGTCCTCCTTTCTAGAGAAAAAGACATCAAGGCACTAGAATATTTATGCTGATACATGTTTCTAAGTCACTCACTCTTCATTTTAATCCAGTGGTGACTTTCTTTGGCTGTATGGTTTTTTTTTCTTTGTTTGTTGTTTTGCTTTGTTTTGTTTTGTTTGCTTCTAAAATGTTCAAAAGATTTCCATGATAAATCTTCTCATATTAGAAAAGCCCTTATACTTCCCAAGCCTGGGGTTCAAATCTGGTCATTCCTGGGTCAACCTGGAATGTTCCTGACCCACCCTGGCCATTCATTCCCACAACCAACTATAGCCTCTGGGTCTTTCTCATTTTTCCTCTCTGAAGAAGCCTTCCTGGACTCCCTAGCCAGCACCAACCATGTATCCGTGTGTACCTGTTCGCCATTTAGCCTTTTCTTATAACTTTTGTTTTGAGCTTTACTGAGGTATATTTGACAAGTAAAACTGTCAATATTTGAAGTGTGCTCTATGATGATCTATTCACACTGTATGAGAGGTTGTCCCTGTCAAGCTAATGAACACACATCCATAACCTCATATACTCACCTTTTTAAAAATGTTCTGATGAAAACATTTAAGTTCTACTCTCTTAGAAAATTTCAGCTGTACAATGACTAACAATAACTAATAATAAAATAGGACAATTATAATAATCTACTGTGATAAAACTACGTGAATGTGGTCTTTCTCTCTCAAAATATCTTATTGTCCTGCATTCCCCCTTCCTCCTGTGCTGATGCAAGATGATAACGCATCTGCTTGATGAGATGCAGAACCTGCTTGATGAGGTGCTGTGAGGGAGAGTTAGGCTGCGATTGGCCCCGGATGCTGTGTCAGAAGGAGGATCACCTGCTTCCTGACCCTGGTTCAGGATGGGGAACTGAGAACGTGGGAAGTAGACCCCAGCGAAAGGGGAATGCTGTTCCAGTTCTACAGGTTACCTCCCCACCAGGAAATGTCAGGAGTTGAAAAGGTCACGGCTGTTGTAGAATATTTTGAAATTCAAGATTTCACTCCAATTTGCATTATCCACTTAAAAAATTAAAAAAAAACCCACATATTAGAAATCACCTTGGAGGGGAGGGGGTTGGGGGCAGTTGGGGTCACTGAATGATGGACATTGGGGAGGGCATGCAATGTAATGAGCACTGGGTTTTATATAAGACTGATGAGTCACAGATGCATACCTCTGAGAGAAATAATACATATGTTAATTAATTAAATTTAAATTAAAAGATAAATAAAATGCTCAGGAAAAAAAGAAATTGTCTTGGTGTATGGTAGAATGAATGCTCAAAGAACAAATCTACTGTAATACTAGACCAAAAAAAAGTAGATCATTCATTTTATCTCTTATTGGCTTAATAACTTATGGGAATGGCAGGCATAAGTGAAAGTTATTTATGAGTTCATTTAATTGATACCATCTTAATGTTTTTTAAAAATTATTATATTTATTTTAGAGAGAGAATGCACGTGTGCATGCACATGCATGCTTGAGTTGGGGGAGGGGCGGAGGGAGAGAATCTTGAAGCAGATTCTCCGCTGAGCACAGAGCCTGACTCAGGGCTCAGTCACAAGACCCAAGATCATGACCTCAGCCAAAATTAAGAGTCTGACACCTAACGGACTGAGCCATCCAGGCCCCCTGCCTTGCTAATATTTTGAAATCATTCCATGTAGTCCTACCAACTCTCTATCACCCTCACTATTTTAACTTTTAGTCTTTAGAATGACTTAAAGCCTAACAACTTATAATGGTTAATTCAACCTTTAACACAAAGGTACAAAGATCGGTATTTTTATCAAATTATTTTGGGGAATGTTTTCTTTGATCTGAGTAATTTCTATTTCTTGTTCTAAGTAATCTTCATGCAATTCCAAACATTAAGATCAAAGTTTATAAAATAGGTTATATTAATGAATGCCAGTGTTAACATCAAATCTGTATTAGTTGCTACCATAAATTTAAATAAATATGGTATTTAATGATAACATTCATTTAAAATCTAATTTAACTTGGTAACTCAAACATAATACACATTTTAAAAAATCCTTACCTGTTACATGATAAATATAAATTTTGTAAATATATATAGTGTAAGCATGGAGTATAAAAATAACTCACTCTCTCTGACTTCAGGAACTTAGAATTTAATTAGTAGCTCTCAACATATATTTGGGTCAGATTCCCTATTGAAAATTTAATACAACTTATGGACAGACATAGAGTTCATACGTACCAGATTTAACATACATTTTTGTGAACTTCCTGTTTGCATGAAATTCCAGGGGTTACAAATAAATGGCAGGTTAAGAATTACATCTATAGAAATTACAGGGTAAGAACTGCTGCTTTCAGGTAATGTTGGACTGCAGGAGACACACTTAATAGAAAGATGATGGATACAGATAGGTAAATAGACCAATAGATGAACAGGATCTCTGATAGGGATATATAGGTAGATTAGGCAAAATTGTGAAGGAGATAAGAATGTGTTTGGCATGAAGCTGGGAAGAAAAGGGGGAATCCAGCTTGAAAGGGCAATTCGAGAGGAGAAGAAAAAAATCAAGAGTACTTGGAAAAAGTTGAATTACGTTTGACATTTGTGGGAGATAATGATAGGAAAGTATGTGCTGGCCAGCATGCGACTGACATTACAAAGAACCTTAAATTTATAATTGAGGTCTTGAGTGGTTGCTGAAGGACACCTGAACAGGTTTGACCTCAGAGAGAGAGGACAGCGGGTCTGGGATAGGTCAGAGAAAGGAGCAAGCTGTTGTCACAAATATATGCAACTACTGTAGGTCACACTGTTCTTTCTAAAGAAGACTACCCATTCAGAGAACAGACATTTGGCACGGTGTTCCTGTCCTAGTTGGCAGTTTAGACCATCCTTATTATTTCTGATTATGCTAGAAGTTACCTGTCTGTACTCTCTGACTGCCCCGAGCGAGTGAGTCAAGTTTAACCAAGTTAAACCTAAAGTCACTGAATGCATTTAAGACAAATAAGTCTGCCTACTGCAAAGTACAAAACAGACTGGAGCTGAATCACATTGCAAATTGCTATCACATCTATCAGGCGATGTGCCAGTCAAAGGATGAGCAAGAGAGCTTGGATTAGAACACTCAGCCATATACGCCTCCTGTGATACCATTCTTTCTGATGCCCCTGTGCCCGGCCTCCTGAAGGGATGCCCGGCAGATGCTCTTCACCACAGGCATCCTGCTTTGTTGTCCACAGCCTCTGAACTGCCAAACCCTGTCTCATTGATTTACACCTTCTCTACCTTCTTCCCGTCTGCTTTTCCCTCCTACTCGTTAAGTGGAGGACTTGAATAGGATTCTACCCCCCTTCCCTCTTTCTGTGCCCTTCCCCCTGGGCAGAGCCTCGCTCAGGTGGTTCTCAAGATAGGAACTTTCTGCCCGTCTCCTTCCTCCATTCCTTTGTGCCAGGGTGTTGCTTGGTTCACTTTGCCTTTCTCCTCCACTGTAGGCAACGGAACTGACATCCCAAGTCCATAAACTTGTCTCTCACCTCTGCCTCAAATCCCACCACCCCCTCCTCCTCCTCCTGTCTTTCCCACAGTCTCCCTATGGGAAACCCTCCCGTCTTCGTGCCACCTGTGACTCGTCGCATCCTCTGAGCGCTCGGTCCTGCAGTCCCCACTTCTGAGGACGCCCATAGAACCTGCTCTTCTTTCCACCCCTGTCGCGCAGCTCTTGACTAGGACTGCCTTGTACGGTTAATGCCTCCTTCACTGTGAGCTGCGTGATGCGGGTGCCACTGGCCACGTGGGGCCGACTTAGATGGAGACAGGCTGCAGGTATAAAATACACGAAGTCGAAAGGCAATATGGAAAAAATACTGAAAGACATTATATATTAGAATGGTGTCTTTTATCATTTTCTTTATTTTTTAAATTTTTTTAATGTGTCCATTAGAAAATTTTACATTACATATGTGGTCACCTTTGTGGGCCCTATTTTATCTCTATTGACAGTGCTGTCATAGATCATTTTCGCTTCACACTAAGATTGGGCAGGCTGATCCAACAGGACCACTCTCAGGATAGCTCACCTACCAATTCCTAATGTCTGAAAACCCCATGCAAAGGACTAAGTCTGGGTTGAACATTTTGGCGTATAGTGCAGAATCATTGCAAATGGTAAAAATTGCCATTTATTCTTCAACGTGAATGAATTTTCTTGCTTCTTTTTTTGGAAGTAAACAAAAAAATAGGGGTTATATAATATTTCCTAGTGATTAAGAGAGAAAGAATAATACCAGAAAAGAAACAGCAAACAAATATGGATGATTATTATTATTATTTTAATTCACAAGATCGCCCTAGACCAGTCCTTGATATCCTGATTAACACCAGGGGGTAGGAAAGCCTTGCTGCCACCCGGTAGATCGGCAAGTACTGCAATTTCCTCAGTTTCAGCTGCTTCAGTGCCGAGGACTAGTACTCGGAGAAGAATAATAACAGACAATTGCCGCCTGCAGAGCTAGCAGCTCTGAAAGAGGAAAACACCTGCCAGAGTGTGGAAATCTGGTTATGTGCAGGACAATTCAAAATCCATATTTAAAACTGAAATCTTTGTGTTTGACATAGGTAGGAGAGCTTCATTCAGCACAACCAACATTTGCATGCATCCTGCTGATAAAGACGAGGGGTCTTCTACTCAAATGCATGGCTCTCCACCCAGAATGACCTTAGTCAAGGCAAGCTTAGTCAACCTAGGCTTCCCACAAATTAAATCCTGATTGCAAAATAGGTGATAGGATTATTCTTTTTATTAAGAATGATCAATTATTTCATTTAGTTTATTTTTAAAACTTTCTGTGCCCATGTCTTTTGGAAAACCCCACTTGATTATCATGCTTTTTAATGTGCAGAAATGCTCACACCCTGGACATGAAGCAAGCATGCTATGGAAATCATTAAAATCATTAGTGAAAGCTTTTGAAAGGACAGTTACTATGGAGAACTAAAATAATAAAAAATGTAAATCCAATGAAACTTACTACCTCTGTTGCATTTGTTCAATGTGTGAGAGAACATTTTGTAAGTGGTTCTATTCTTTGCAAATCCTTTCGTAGTTCACCGAATCATTCAGTGATACCCAGAAGAGTCCAAGGGCATTTTAATTACAAGTAGAGCAATGATAAAGCAGAATTCTAGATTCGTCGTTGTCTAGTTTTTAGAGAAAATGCCATTATTGTTTAAAGACTATAGTCAGCATTATTTACCTCCTGAGATTCTTCAACGTACTTACTTCTCTGAATCACCCCCTAAAGTAAAATGTCCACAGTATTTGTTGCTAAGAAATTTGAAAATATTTTAACTTTATACCTTGATCTCACCTGATTATGGAATCTATTGCTATTGTCTTAATAAGTATGGATCAATAACTTAAAACTTAATAATACAGATTGCACCAGGGTCCTTTCAACAGCCCTTTTTCAAATCCCTGATATGATTTGCAATTTTCTTTGCTTAGGAAATTCCATTTTCAGAGTCATTTCTTATGAAATAAAGTTTCAAGTCGAATGATTCTTTAGGGACTACTCTTCAGGTTTTATTTCATTAGCTATTTTTAATTTGATTAGTTCTAGTCAGGAGGCTTATATTTTGAATGTTTCTATAATTTTCTTAGCAACAGGTATTCAAGGAACAAATAGATGAAGTCCTTTGTGGTATTTTGTCTAGAGTTTAAATGACAGGTGTTGAAAATTGAAAAAAAAACACTACTAATCAGGAGTTCATAAAAATTTCACTTCTCCTAGCTATATTAAGGAATAAATGTTTTCTTCTTTGTTCCTCAAGAAATTGAGTCATATTTTATAGATGATGAACAGGAAGTTTATTTGTAGCAAACTTAAAGTCATGCTCAAAAAAGATTAGCTTAAAATAGCTAGGAAAAAGATACATATGTAATAAGTTCTGCTTGAAATAACAATAGAAATATGTCTATGCAATAAATATACAGTCTTTTCCCGTTCCATTGGTTGAAGCTATACTATATTCCATTGATCCAAGATGAACTTGTTTCCACATTTTGGTATCTCCAAAAGGAGGATCATGTATTTGGCAGTATTCTGTCTTTGTCCTTTCTTAGCCGTGCAGAACATAAAGTAACTGCACTGTACCCTGGAGCTGTCTGAGACTTGCTGAAGGACTCTCATGGCACTTGTTGCCCTGATCACAGACCCTTCTCTTTCCCCAGATGTTAAGACTCTCTCTAGATGTGTATTGCTTCTTCTCATGCACTGCCTGCCATTCCTTCCCTGGGCTCCTAGGCAGATGCAGAGTTCTAGAACCTTCTCCCAGCTCTGCATGTCCTTCCCTGAGGTGAAGAGCAAAGACAATAAGAAGAAAGGTCAAGAAGAAACATCAGGTCTTGATGGAGTTAAAATTTGTATACATTAATTCTGTAAAAGTAATATAAATAAGTTAATGTAAAATTAACATTCCACTGTATGTCCCAGGCTTACAATAGAGGAGTCTAAACATTCATAGATCTCCTGGGGACTGCGGATGTTCAGCAAACACATTGGCTTTGAAGGACTTCAACAAGGTAACTGACAGGAAGCTGAGTGTTCACAGAAGGAATCAGCCCTTCTGAAGACGGTCTCACACCACGGATGACAGGAGACGAGAATGTCCAGAGAGAAAACCACAAGGAAAGAGGATTACATCCTTTGGGTCCAGTACGCGTCAGATAGTTCACTTACCAGTATTTGTTTACAACTTAAAGATGAAAAGCCTTGTCGGGAATACAGCGGATGGCTGGAGAGCAGAGCCCAGCCTCTGCCGATCCATTCCCCAAACACACGCACGCACACACAAACACACACAAAAGTCATACACCTACCCACCAACACGAACAGTCCTGGGACAGCTCGGGAGTGCACTTGAGCTGCAGCAGGGGAGTCGAGTGAAAAACCTGAGAATAACGTCACGAAGAGAGTGAGAAGGACAGCGGCCTTTGCCGGCAGCACCCCACGCCCAGCCCGGCGTGCCCAAGGTGAAGAGGAAGGTCCTCCCCGGGCTCCCCTCACAGGGAAAGGTGAGCAGGTGGACACTCAGGCTTCCAGGACTCTGGGAGCACCGCGCGAGGGACCTGCTTTGGTTTCTCCCCACCCAGAACGCCGGGGACAGTGGCGTAGGTGCGGTGTCTGGAGATGGTTAGGAATGAAGACAGATGAGGCTGCGCCCGCCACCACATGGCACAAGTGACCGTGGTCCCCCGGGCCCTGCTCTGTCAAGGAGCCCAGCGGCCTCCAGGGTAGAGGAAACTGACAGCCAGATGTGCTGCCCACCCCTGTCCTGTCGCTTTCCGAGCTAGGGGCTCCATGGATTTTCTCCTTTGCGGACTCCTGAGTCCTGGCCCCCCAGCCCAGCTGCCAGGACACCAGTCGGTGCTGCTGCAGGCACTCAAGCCTGACGCACAGCCCAGAAACCATGCGGGTGCCTGTAGCCAGCCCCGGCCACAGCCCCTGGTCCCGGCCTTCTCCACCACACGTGCCCACGGTAGGCCCTGCCATTGCACATGCCCTCACAGACAACCCTGCAATCACGTGCGTGGGCATCACTGGCCCCACTCTCCACAGACACCTGACACTCGCCCTAGTCCCTCACTGCTGGACCTGGGGTGCTGCTGAGGACCCCAACAGCTCCCGAGCCACCAGGCTTGCCCCACAGCTCTGGCTACCAAGTAAGGACCATGCAGTTGGCGACCCTGTAGACTACAGCTGTTTGAACAAGTGGGACGTCGTGTCCCCCACACATACCTAGAGCCACACCAGGCTCCAGCGTGCACCCTGAGCAAGTGAAGGTCTCTCCTCAGTGAAGCCAGTCCACAAAGTCTAGAAGAGAGGACAATGTGCAATGTGCAACACTTGTACAAGGCTACAGGCATCACGAAAATCAGAGAAACATGACACTGTCACACAAATACAATAAACTTCCAGTAACTGACCCCAAGGGAGTTGGAGGTCTATGAATGGACTGACAAAAGATTCAGAAGAATTGTTCTGAAGACGCTTAGTGAGCCATAGGAGACAGAGACCAACATTTAACAAAATCAGGAAAACAATGTTAGAAAAAAGTGAGAAGTTCAACAGAGAGATACAAAACATCAAAAGAACCAAACTGAAATTCTGGAGATGAAGAATTCAAAGCCTGACCTAAAAAATGCAAGAAGCTTCCTTCCTTCCTTCCTTCCTTCCTTCCTTGCTTCCTTCCTTCCTTCCTTCTTTCCTTTCAGATTTATTTATCTTAGAGAGAGAGAGAGCATGAGCCAGGGGGGACAGAGGGAGAGGGAGAGAGAATTTGAAGCTGACTCAGCACTGTGTGGAGAGCCTCGAGTGGGAATCCATCTCACCACCCCAAGTTCACGACCTGAGCAGAAGCCAAGAGTTGGACGCCTAACCGAGGCACCACCCAGGTACCACTGCATGAGTTTCAACAGCAGACTCTTCACACAGAAGAAAGAACCAAATGCCTTTGGAAGATGTCCAAACAATCAAGAGGTGTGTGAAAAGGTGCTCAAACTACTGATCATCAGGGAGAGAAAATCAAACCACAAAGAGAGGCTATCTAGCACCTGTGTATGGTCTCAACTATATATGAAATACTAAAAAAAAAAGCTTAAAAGAAAAAGTGAAAACCTTAGTAACAGAGAGTAGAATGATGGTCGCCAGGGGCTGGTAGGTGGAGAAAGGGGGACTTTGATCAGAGGGTACAAACTTTCACTTATATATGAATTAGTTCTCCGGCATAGTGACTAGACTTAATAATATGCGTTGTATACCTGAAAGTTGCTAAGACAGTAGCTGTCTAGTTCCCGATACACACATGTATCTGAGCTGAGGCACGTGCCAGTTACTAGATTGTGATAATCATTTCACAGTGCGTGCATATGCATCAAAACATCATCTCATACTTGCAGTTGTTATGTGTGATCGTACACATAAGCTGGAAGAAACCTTAAAATTAACTTTTATCTAAGTAAAAGAGTAACTTTTAGAGTAAATCCCTACTCCTCTGAGTTTAAATCTATGTAAGTGAAATATATACATATATATTTATATATATTTTGTATATCTATTTATATCTATGAAATATATATGTATATTTTATATATTATTTATAGAATATATATAATTCTATAATATATATAATTCTATATAATATATAATTCTATATAATATATAATTCATATAATATATATGTAAATATATATTCATTATATATATGATATAATTACATTACCATAAAATGTATCTATGGAAATTGTTAGAACATGCCTTTTGTGTCTGCTCATATGTCCACTACCCAAGGCCAGAGGGAGAATTACTGAGTCTTTACCGATTTTTAGAACATATAATATTACTGTGGTAAAATTTTGAAAATAAAGAAGCATCACTTACCAATATGTATTTTACATAAAGACAAAGATGGCATCCTTCACACCAACAGCATCTGCCAAGTTTTAGAATGTCCTCACCCTTCCCATTGATTGTCTTCTTTGATGTCACTTGGTGCTGTCTTTGTCTTTGGAATTAGCATTGATGACCAGACTCTCAAGTCTTTTGGACCATCATTTGAATTCAGTAGTAGGACCTCGCTCTACTGCATTATCTAGGGTTCATTTTCTCCCTGCTTATGCTGAGTGAGGGTGTTTTCCCATTTTCCCATGGCTGAGCTTACAATTCTGAAAAGGGGACTGCTTATTCATCTTTGCCTGAGAGACTGATGCATGCGTTTCTGATGGCCATGATCAAAATTCAGATTAAATAATGCATTAGCTCCAAGTATTAGCTTCAAGTATGACTTCATCCCAAGTTTGAAAGAAATAAAATTTGTGACATCCACCATGAATAGCTTATGAAAAGAAGATACAGCTTTGGTTATTAAAGTCCAGGCTCTGTGTGTATACTTTGTAAGATGCATTGAAATGTGAACAGTACCTGTAAAAACACCTAAGACAGTTCTCTACTTGCCAATGTGGGACTCATTTTTCCTCTTAGGGCTCTCTCTCTCTCTCTCTGTGTGTCCTTTAAAAAATATCCTTTGTTATTTTAGAGCAGGTTTAGGTTACCAGCAATACTGAGCAGAACGTTCAGAGACTTCCCACGTCCCCTCTGTTCCCATGTGTGCACAACCCCACTATCAACACCCCCCACCAGGTAGTACCTTGGTTATAACTGATGAACCTACACCGACAGACACATCATTATCATGACTAGGGTTCACTCTTGGTGTTGACCATTCTATGGGTTTGGCCAAATGTATAATGACATGTATCCACCATTAAAGTATCATCCAGACTAGATTCACTGCCCTGAAAATCCTCTGTGCTCTTGTTTTGAAAACTGTGTAAAATTCACAACTTTATCAAAATTATTTCTCCATTTATTGAACTCAGAGGACAAAAGAGCTAAAGTTTTTGTACACATATCTACTAAGCATATTTAGTAGATAGCTGTGTATGTTCGAGTCTGTATATTGGTAATGGAAAGAGACTAGAGTAATCATTCCCTTCAATGTTTGAGACACAGAAACACCAGCAAGGGAGGTGTGGCTCCCCTGCACCTCATTAGTTTGTCTCAGTGGTTCGGCAAGCTCCTGCAGGTCATTTACTGGTTTCTGATAAAAATTTCCCTCCACAGTTCTCCACCTAGAGTATTAAAACGCAACGTTAGAGTTCCAGGGAAGTCTCGCTTTGCAAAGATTAACTGTAGGCTGTCATTACGCTAAATGGATTATGTTTCTTCAGCTTTCAAGAGTACAATTTGGCTATTTTTTTTTCCACTTTGATTTCAAGTTCTCTCATGCAAATAGAGGAGGTAAAGTGAATACTGGCCAAGAATCTTTAATTAAATATCACTGCCTAAATTTGGAAGTCAGAGACCTGAAAAGGAGAAGCTATCATCGATTTTCCTGGACAGTGTAAAGAGATCGTGGGTCATCCAAAGTAGCTTAAGAAAATCCTAGTAACTAAGAGGGTATGCTCCATTGGCAGCATTTTGAATTGACTTACGAGGAAATGTACTATTCTATGCAAGGAGGTTGGTAAAAAGAAACCAGTAGCAGTGTAAGTAAAAGATACTAGAATCAGTCAAGGGAGTGTGGCCACAGGCAGAACAAAATGATGACAATTGAAAATTATAGTATAAAACTTCCATTTAATAGTAAAATCTAACTGTTTTGCTACTAAGATAGTCATACAAATTTTTTAAAAATACAATTTTCCATGAAGAATGTGATTTAGAAGGCCAAAAAGGAAAATTAGGTTCGTGGCAAGCTGAGACCTTTTCCTCCTGGAAGAAAATCACACCGCTCTACCTTAGTGAGATAAACATACAGGTCATTACCACTAATCGGCTTATCACTAGACAGCAAAAAAAATCCATGATTATTTCTATAGATAGCCATTGTTCATGATAAGGACACCAACACACAGGTAAAGGAAATGCAATTTTTATTAAAGCAATAGACCCTGGCCTCATCCAACAGAAGGTCAAAATATAATTTGTGACTATGGCAATTATATAATTACTCAGTACAAATAATTCTGTGAATCAGATCCTGGGAGAAAAGGTCTGGGGTGATTACCCCACCCCGTGCTTCACAGAGAACACCCCGATGTGACTTAGAGTACCTTCTCGCATGGGACCTCCACGCATGTAGGAGACAAAGGGAAGGGGTAATACTGTTGTCACTGTGCCCATGAGGAGCTGAGGCAGGTATGCATACAAAGATACGCATACAAAGTCACCGCTGGTACATGAAGGTGAATTCGAAGCCAGCCAACACACGGCTGGCTGACTGTGCCTTTCTTCACAGCTCCCCTTCTGAGATGCTTGCAGACGCAGGTGGAGAGGCTGCGAGGTCTGGGGCAGGAGGAGGGCAGGTCGCCCGAGCAGACGACGGGGCTGATCTGGAGGTGACAGGAGGCAGGGGCAGGGGTGAGGACTGGGGGTACGGGGCCGACACCCGGGTCTGAAGTTCTCAGACCTTGACAATGAGAGCTATCTCTGTTGTTGTCTCTAACTGCTAGGAAGTAGCCCACATTTCATATCCCCTCCACCCCTTTCCCTGGAGAATGAGGGACGCGTCCAGGTTTCATTCCCTCAGGAGACGGGTGGGAAAGCGAGTTGTTAGTACAGGTAGACGGTGATACAGCCAGTGTGAGTCATTAGTAATATTTTTGTGAGTGCACACAGATGCAGTGGCATGGGAGGGCTTTATGAGTATTAAGTTGGTTCCTCGTGTGTAGAATACATCCAGAGCTTGACACACACACTCCATTGTTTGATGGGGCTGCTTTCACATTCGCGGCAAAGTAGCTCTTTGTATTTCTCTTTTCTGTTTGTTTGTGTGTTTGTTTATACCCCCAAGTACTATCTCCACTGAAAACCCACGTATTTTACCCATTCGTCTTTTGTTTATCTCTTTGCCCTGGAAGGAAGGTTATGGGAGGGCAGGAATTTTTGCCTGTTTTACTTAACAATTTTATTTTTAGGGCGCCTGGGTGGCTCAGCGGTTTAAAGCCTCTGCCTTCGGCTCAGGTCATGATCTCAGGGTCCTGGGATCGAGGCCCGCATCGG
>LNAC01000725.1:593998-708296 GCA_002007465.1 Ailurus styani | reverse complement strand
CTCTTTCTGTGTCAAAAAAAAAAAAAAAAACTTTAAAAAAAAAAAAAAAAAAAAAAAAAAACAATTTTATTTTTAGTACTGAGAACAAGGCTGGATATAGATTAGTCACTTAATACGTATTCCCAAATTAGTAGTGATAGAAAGTATCATTATAAATGATAAACTTGTAGAGGCAAGTTTAGCAAGGAGCTTGCATTTTATCTGTAATAATAGTATAAGGCTAACTTTGTGCTATTAATTTTTTAAGGTGTATTTTTCTTCATTGTCCACGTATTTAATACCAAAAGCAAGTCTGTTCAGGAGGTAAACCATTTCTTAGCTGAGTAGACCAGAACACCAGAAGGTTAAAATCTGCTCATGGAGAGAGGTAAATAAGTCGTAAACTCAGGACCTGAATTGCGCTCTTCTGACTCACTTTTTAAAAATTACTGTAATACTAAGTAGAAGAATTATCTGTAACTTAAAAAATGCAGAAATAGTCTTTTACTCGATAGCTGGATAGAATTATTACCTTTGCACACGCGAACGTGGTCATGTTAACACATTTAGGAACGTGTTCCGTAACGGACTTGTCAAGGTTCTCCACAGACATAGAAGCAAAAGGAGAGGATCCTGCATTGATGAGGGTACTTTCTTTTCCCTCACTCTACTAATTCAAATGCTAATTTAAGCACCCTCACAGACACACCCAGAAACAATATTTTACCAGCTATTGGGCCTCCCTTAGCCCAGTCAAACTGACACAGAATATTAACCATCGCCGGGGTGCCTGGATGCCTCCGTTGGTTAAGTGTCCAACTCTTGATTTCGACTCAGAGATAATGATCTCAGGGTCCTGGGACCGATCCCCAGCTCAGGCTGCCTGCTCAGATGGGCGTCTGCTTCTCCCTCTCCCTCTGCTCCTCCCCTTGCTCTCTCTCCTCTCCCTCCTCTCTTTGTCTCATAAATAATAAATAAATAAATAAATAAATAAATAACATATTTTTAAGCCACATATAAGTGTATTCTAGATGCATTCTAAAACCAAATCCCAAGATTAGTGACTCTGTGTCAGTATTTACACAAAGTGTATTTTAAAGCTTGCCAGTTAATTTCGATGTAAGTCCAGCTAGGATCCTTGTTGGGTGATGTCGCTTAATACCCAAATCAGGCAAGAGAGCACAACGGGACCATCAGCGACACGCCAATTAACATGTGCCCTGTCCGAGGGAAACCTGACCTGTGCATGTCCCAACGGAGGGATGCTCTGTCTTGGCAAGCACCACGCAGGTGCGCTGTGTATCCACAGGGCCGAAGTCGCTGGCGTATTTCCTTACTTCCTCTCACGTTCATACCCTTACCACCTACTGGAAGAGGTAAAGACATAATTTCCCTCTTTCCCCCCACGTTAGGCGCCACCAGGGAAGTGATTGTTCTTAGAACAAGAACAGAGGTTATTCTTCAGGGCTCAGCCAAGTGATCAGAGTTCTGTCTCCAACTGCAAAGGCAAATTGCTTCAGTGTCTTCTTGTTATTGTAGCAGTAGGTGCTGCAGACTTATTTTCATAGTAGAAACAAGGGGCACTTTATCTTTGTAACTACTGCCTCTGTCCCCCATTGTCCTGCACGGGGTCAGGGGGCGAGGATCCTACTATCACAGAAGCACCAGCAGCCTTAGGCAGGTTACTATAGAAAACACTTACAATTTGAGCTGTATTGCCAGTGTTTCTTTTCTTTTCTTTTCTTTTCTTTTCTTTAAGATTTTATTTATTTGAGAGCATGAGAGAGAGCAGGAGCATGGTGGGGGGCAGAGGGAGAAGCAGATTCCCGTTGGAGCAGGGAACCCAACATGGGGCTTGATCCTAGGATGTGGAGATCGTGATCTGAGCTGAAGCCAGACTCAACCACCTGAGCCCCCCAGGTGCCCCATGTAGCAGTGGTACATTAAGGTGATGGACTCTGTGTATCGCCTCACGGGATATGGCACTAGGGGCTGAACATGACTCCAACCCTCAACATGAAACGCAGCCTTCCAATCACACACATCAGTTAAATGTTGTAAGCAGTAGATCAGTAGTGCAATGATCATAAATAATGAAGTAACTTTATTAAATATCAATTTATTACATTAGAACCCAACAATAACAAGCTCACTTAAAATTCTTCATCTTAACTAGTGTGTATAGACTTCCGAGTTTCTTCATTATCCTACACGTGTATCCACACATGCATGCACACGCTCACACACTTAACCAGAAATTGATTTTAAAAAGTTCTCTACTACCCGAAGCAGGTTGTAAGTAGAACATATAAAATCTATGATCCATTTCTCAGTTAACATTCAATTTCAAAATAATTTGGAATCACTTCAAGGACCACCATGTGGGGTTTGGCAAGATGGACCGGAATGTGTGGCACCTCTTCAAAGCCCTGGGACTCCGATGTTTAATCCTGACCCTTCAGTGTTTGGCGTCTTAGTTTTCATTCCTGAAGGTTTGATCCATCTGGCGCTGTGTTTTGTCTGTTTCTCTTTCTACCTTAAAAAAAAAATCAATTTAGGACCTAACATAGCTCAAGCAAGCAAACAAACAAAAAACGTCTTAACCATGAGGGTAGAGAAAACAGCTTCCGTGGCGGGCTGCCGGAGCACAGAGTCAGCCTCTGCATAGAATGCTCTAAGTTTTCAGAGTTCCAGGAAATAGTGCCCATTTATCACTACTGGGTTTATGATTCCCTTTGTTTTCTTGGTGAAGCTGCCCCCCTAGAGTTTACTTCATCCAGTGTAACTAACATGTCTCTGAAAGGTGCAGCGGAAAAAGTCCTTGGAAAGACAACCTCATCAGTTTATTGACCAGGAGCCTGGAATTCACAGAGGTTAAATGACTTGCTCAAGCTTATTTCAGCAAAAGGGTAAGCTTTCCTAAAGATTAGTGCAGCTCTCTATCAACAGTTCAGCCTCGGGCAACACTGCTAAATGATAGAGTTCATCTCCTTCTGGAGACTCCTGTTCCCAAGGCAACCACCATAGAGGACCCTCCCTCGGAGCCCGCCGGGGGCTTCCGCTGGGAGCTCAGTCCTCCCTGGCCCTCCTTCCCTGGTGGCATCCATCTCTGCTAAGTGTTTCTGGCCCCAGGGAAGGAAACTCGCTCAGCGTACTTATGAAGAAAAAGGGTTCCAGGTGAGCTGGTACAATTTGTCTGGAACAAATTTAGACAATGTACATTCTGTACCTTTCACAGTATTGCTATTGCTCTTTAACTACCTGCGAAGTTCATTAGGAACAAGGGTTTAGAGTCAGCTGACTGGTCCTAAACCTCAGTTATTCCTCAATGGAGCTGAACAAGGTTGACAAATTACTTACTCCCTGAAAGGCTTTGTTCCCTCATTTACAAAACAGGAATAAAAATGGAAATGTACTCCCAGCTTGTGAGAAATCGAGGAAAACCTTCCTGTCTAAGATGCAGGTACTCAATGTATGTTATTAGTATTGCGGATGCCCCTATGGTATCTCTGTACCCTGTACATGCAAATCCTCTGCTTTATAAGTAACTTCTACCCACCCATAATCTGTGCTCCCTCAGTTTGTCCTGGTCTGATAGTCCGGACTCTCGCTTGCAATTTCTTTCAATAAATATTTAGAGTTTTAGATTTTGCTCCCAAGGTTTGCACTCATTTAATAATTACATATTAGGGATGCCAGGGTGGCTCAGTTGGTTAAGCATCTCCCTTTGGCTCAGGTCATGATCCCAGGGTCCTGGGATTGAGTCCTGCATCAGGCTCCCTGCTTGGTGGGGAGCCTGCTTCTCCCTTTGCCTGGGGCTCCCACTGCTTATGCTCTTTCTCTCTCTGTCTCTCATAAATAAATAAAAACTTCAAAAAATAATAATCCCATATTACATCCTGAAGAGCTGGAATCTAACCAGCCCTATGGTCCATGCAGGCTATGAAGCATTCACCTGTCGCAGGGTGCAGTTCAATTTCCTCAGTGACTGCACTGTCAGACATTACTATCAACATATCAGCTAACGAATCCTCAAGTCTTCCCAACCTTCCTCTCCAGGCTCCACTCCATTTCCACTGACATTTGCTAGCCCTTCACCTCCTTGCTTCACAGACAGACATTTGGTAAGAGTCTATCTTTGTGGAGAGAGAGAGAGAGAGTACAGATGGGAAGGGGAGAAGTGTGAGTGTTTCATGGGTAAGGGGCTTTCCTTGGAAATGATGGAAATATTTTGAAACTAGTCGTGGTGGTTGACAATGCTGTGAATATACTACATGCTACTGAACTGTTTACTTGAAAATGATTCATAGTATATGAACTTGAACTCAATACTTTTTTAAAAAAGATCTGTGATATTACAAGAGCACTAGGAAGAGCCTTCCGTATATTATCATGGTCCCCTCCCCCCCCAAAAAAAAACCAAAAACAAACTATTGTTCCGAAGTGAAGGGATGCACTGGAGCTCATAATGACTGTGATAAATACAGGTACATTTAGGGAAGGAAGAACTTCCATCTACCCTCTTATGTTCTGTAGCTGAGGCCTGGAAATTAAGCTGGTCTAAGACATATTAGCAGGAGAAAAGCATAAGCATTTTATTTAATATGTTTATGTGCCTATGGGAGCCTTCACAGGAAAAATGAAAACTCAAAAAAGTGGTTAGAAGCAAGAGCTTATATGCCCTTTTAAACAGAGTGATCCATTTGTGGAGAAATAACAAGACAAAGGAAAAGAGGTTTTAAAGCTCCAGAGGCAGTACGTTGTAGGGGAATGATAGAGATACTCAAGGGGAGCCAGCTGAAGATAAAGGTTATTTCAGTAGGTTTGTGTGTTCATGTTCCGGTGCCTGGTGCCAAGACTGGTCTCTTCCTGGTGCAGAGAGGGACCTTCCTCATGGGAAATTTTAGGACCTGATTTCAGATAGGAAGAGGGCAGTCACAACACTGTCCTACATCTGCTTTTTCTCAGTGCCTTCAGCTTAAAATAATCAAGATGCCAAAGTGGCATATTCTGGAGTGGCATGTTCTGAACCCCTCCATACACAACACATCACAGCATCCAAGCTTGATACAGCCTTTCCTGCATGCCAGGGACTATGAAGAGTGTTGTACATGCATGCAGAAGCCATTGTTGATGCTGTCATGTCCCTGTTGCCAAGGTCAGAAGTCCCTGTGCTGACGGCGTCTCTTCTTAAGCTCTTCTCTCTGCTTCTTGGCCTGAGGATTTGGCTCCCTTACTCTGCGAGTTTGCCCAGCACAGAGCAGCCTGGAAGTTCTGGGAGGGCAGTGCCCTGTCACCCAGGGAGGGGAAGGAATGGGGGTAAATCTGTCTATCTTCAATCCCCCCACAGGTTCATGCTACAAGGCCCCCCTACAGGGAATCTTGGTGAACTGCACGCCAGGTGCCCCAAAAAGGATCTCACTCATCGCTATTTTTCTTCTTTCTTGTTTGACTTTCCCATTCCCTTACTTGTGCTTCCCAGGACCATTGCCAGATAAACATACCGTATCCAAGTCTTTGTTTATGAATCAGTTTTTGAAGGGCTAGAGTGAGCAACACCTCATGAAGTCCTAGAGTAGCAGCCTTGGAGGTTGATACAAATATTACACCATTTTGCATTACAATGCTAAGAGGAATAGAAATTTCAAGCGATTTTCACAAGGACCTACCATTCGTTAAGTGGAAGAACCCGAGTTCAATATTGATTTGTGTAACTCCCACGCTCAAATTCAGAAACCCAACATGAGCGAACCTGGTCGTAATAATATCTAGCCTGGTTGGAAGAAAGAATATCATCGTGGTTTAGTCCCTAATAAAATAATGGACCTACATAATGGTCGTCAATAGCTCCTAAAATCACAAAAAGAAACACAAGCCCTACACCATGTGCTTCCTGTTAGAAACATGGAATGTATCTAGGAAGAGTTCTTGCCAGAAAATCATATTTGAATCTTACCGAGGCTTTATCTGACCGACAGTTTACAGGCCATCCAAAGGATGGAGAAGCGCACAGCAGATATGCATGGGCCTATGATGAGCAAAGTCTGTGTGTGGGAGTCTCTGCAACATGCTGCTCATTTCGTTTACTAAATAAATTATAGGGGGGCGGGAGGGAAGAAACAAAAAGAGAACCTACATAATTTTAAAAGAGACTTCAGAGACATAAAAACCAATTATAATAGCTGCACCTTATTTGAATCCTAATGGATAATGACTTTTTAAGAATGAGATAATCAAAGAAATTTGAATCCTGACTGGATATTTGAGGATATTACGGGATGATTGTGAGTTTACATGTGATCATGGCATTGTGGTCATTCATTTTAAAAAAATATCTTAATCTTTTAGGGATGTACACTGAACTATTTATGGACTTATGAATTTATGGTCTGAGGTTTGCTTCAAAATAACCTGAGTTGGGAGGGAAGGCTATAGGTAAACAAAAGAACAGCTATGAGTTGGTAATGACTGCATTTGAGTGATGGGTACATGTGGGTTCAATACCCTTTTATCTGTAATTGTGTTTATGTTTGAAATAATTTTTCCATCCTAAAAAGATAAAGAAAACAGCAACCCTTGGCAAGAAATGAGACATTGAAGCAGTAAATTATTCTACCTATTATAATAGTTAAAGCACTTTCTCTTATCACCTCTAGCATATTTTTTAATATCCAGCATAATATAAACAGGGTTGTTTTTGAACATGTCATAATATTGGGTTAAGAGCTTCATCTCTGAGTGACCTCCTATCTGCTTCTATCAACACGGAACAGTGGAGAAGTTTCTAGGTCCACAAAATGGAATAAGGGCAGAGTCTTTTGATGAAGGTAGTAAATGCTAGGGAAGGTCGCTGCCTCAGAAGGAAATCACAGCGTTTTGGAGGATGGGGGGAGCAGAAGGTACATTGGTAGGTGCTGAGAGCACACAACATACAAGGCCATTCAACGGCGGTTGTGAACTATCAAGTATCCTGGCCACTAATGTGGCCAGAGTAAAAATCAGTCATTAAAGGAGAATGCATCTGTAAAGGTATTGTGGATGAAATTCTTTGTTCTGAACACCCAAGGATTTGCTCTGTCAGTGCTCGGTGGTCAGGCCCAGAGCGAGTGAATCCCACTAATTAAACTGTCAAAGAGCCTGAGGAGACACGAGGATGCTCATTTATTGACAAAAAACCAAATGACTGTGTCGGGGGCCATCAATGCAAGGGAGTCCATCTCATCATGATACCTCCTCTCTCCTCTAACATTTTGGGTCGCCAAAAACACAAACAGGAAGCCACCTTACGTGCTTCGTTGGTGGAATCACTGTTTCAGGGGTGGAAGTTACTAGAAGCTGCATAATGACCCACATGGTCTCTTTCCAAGTAGATGCGTTTGCAAACAAGGGTCTCAGGCAAGGGAGAAACAAAGGCTGGAGGGATGGAATGGGCGTAGGTGAGATATGTTTGGAGTCCCTGGACCAAAGATCCCTCTCCTCCCAACACTGATGTGAGAAGTGATAGCAGATCCTGGAGAAACAGTTTTAGAAAGCTTTGTCTCGTCTTCAAATCACCCCGTGTGTCTTGCCATTCTCCTCTACTAAGATATATTGATGGATTCAATATGTTATCATGCAGTCTGGTGGTCAGGTCACAGCCATGGTTGTCTTTGAGCCCTTTGGTGCTGAGTCTGCAATGCACTTTGCTCGGGATAAACTATTGTCCCCATTTTGAAGAACATGAGGGGCGTTTACTCTAGTTGCAGATATTATTTCCATCTTAAGATGCAGATACTAGGGCCTCGGGACTGATTAAGTATAACTGAGTTTAGGGCTACTGAACCTAGATTTGAAAAGTCTTATTCTAACATCCACGAGAAGGCAGTAGCTACCGTCACGGGGTTCTTAGGCCAGTAGGTTAAAACATTCCCAATGTGAAAGCTTCGTTATGCAAGCAAGACAGAGCAGAGTGTTTCCATAACCCGAAGTGGCTTTCAGACTGCAGTTACACCTTGAATGGTAATAAATCTTACCGTGGAAGTATTTGTCAAGGGGTCAATAATGCGATTTTCTGAAATACTGTCCACTTTAGTGCTAAGATTGTATTTCTCTGGTGGGCTTCATTAATTTGCATGGAAAATTATCACCAAATCTTGGGTTAGAGTTTTGCTGGTTGACTTGGAGCTCTCTACCTAAACATATCCTATCATGGTAGCCTTACTAATATTTTGATGATGTCAATTCACATTATTTTATGATTCATGATTAAAAATTCAGTAGATGGCAAATTTAAAACTGTGGGTACAAATAGTCCTGCTTCAGCCCATGTGTCTTGAACACAAGGAATAATGCTACTTGAAAAATTAGTGGGAAATTACCAGACCCCATAATCTTCACCAACTACTACCCTAACTCTCTACTTCTCTTTCCAACAAAAATTTTCAGAGTTGATATCGAAACTGGTCATCTAGAATCTTCCTATATCTAGACCCATTCAGTGAAGCCTCTGTCCCCATCATAGGAATGAATCTACTCGGGGCACCTGGGTGGCTCAGTGGATTAAGCCTCTGCCTTTGGCTCGGGTCATGATCTCAGGGTCCTGGGATCAAGCCTGGCATTGGGCTCTCTGCTCAGTGGGGAGCCTGCTTCCTCCTCTGCCTACTTGTGATCTCAGAGCCTGCCTCTCTGCCTACTTGTGATCTCTCTCTCTGTCAAATAAATAAATAAAATCTTAAAAAAAAAGGAAAGAATCTACTCTTTTCAAGGTCACCATTGTCCTCCACTTTGCCAAATCCAATGACCAATTCCCAGCCCTCAGTTTGGTGGGCCTTCCCAGCAACACTTAGCTCTGTTTATAACTGTGTTTCCTTGAAACATTCCCCTTACACAGCCTCAGGTGTAGAACCAGCTCTCTTACTGCTTTTCTTAGCTTTTCACTCCTTTGCATCCCTTGCTGAAAACTCATGTTCCCAACCACCATGCCAGGGGTCTTAGCATTGCTCCTGGGCTACTTCAGTAGTCTGCAGCAGTTTGTGGTCTTATTCTTAAAATATCATTTGTAAATGCATAAAATAATATAATAGGAGACCAAACAAAACTAGTTGTATTGAACTACAGTCATCAACATATTTAAAAGAGAATTTATAAATAGTGATATATGTGCTTCTTTATTAAACAGGACCCTGTGGTGGGTATAATAGCTATGATATTCTGAACTTAAAAAATCATATTTTGAGGCATCTGTGAGAACTGCCTAATATGATAAGAAAATAACTGTGATTTCTCCTGGTAACAAGGTACAGCTAATATTACTATGGTTTGTTGCATTTAGTCATAAATGAAGGGGGGGTTTATTTTCAACTGGAAGTTAATTGAAATAAAAAAATATATATTTTTCCTTATTTGAGTTCATGGACTCCTGAATTCTAGCCATGGCACCAGTGTGAATGCCCTCTTTGCATGTGAAGTCTGACTCAGAGACCAGTTTTCATTACATTGTCTGTTTACTTTAATAGCCTGGAGCAGTGGTTCTCAAGCCCTTAGACTGAGGATTATTGAGAATTCCAAACACCTTTGTGTGTGGGCATTGCAGCTACTAATGTGTTACATATTAGAAATTATATTTAGAGAAACTTAAAAATGTTCATTTTATTTAAATTGACTATAATAAACCCATTAAAATGAACAGAATGACATGTTTTAAGAGAATAACTACATTTTACAAAAACAAAGACCAAAAAGTTGTTTGAAGAGTAGCACCTTGATGTATGGTGTGAGAGAATGGCTGAGTTTCATTCTTCTGTACATAGCTGTCCAATTTTCCCGCATCATTTATTGAAGGGACTGTCTTTTTTTCCACTGGATATTTTTTTTCCTGCTTTGTTGAAGATTATTTGACCATAGAGTTGAGGGTCCATATCTGGAATCCCCATTCTGTTCCATGGGTCTATGTGTCTGTTTTTGTGCCAGTACCATGCTGTCTTTGTGATCACAACTTTGTAGTAAAGCTTGAAATCACACAACGTGATACCCCCAGCTTTGTTTTTCTTTTTCAACATTTCCTTAGTGATTTGGGGTCTTTTCTGGTTCCATACAAATTTTAGGATTGTTTGTTCAAGCACTTCGAAAAATGTTGTTGGATTTTGATCAAAGATAAACTCAAAATGGATGAAAGACCTCAAAGTGAGACAGGAATCTATCAAAATCCTAGAGGAGAACATAGGCAGTAATCTCTTTGACATCAGCCACAGCAACTTCTCTCAAGACACGTCTCCAAAGGCAAAGGAAAGAAAAGTGAAAATGAACTTTTGGGACTTCATCAAGGTAAAAACCTTCTGCAGAGCAAAGGAAACAGTCAACAAAACGAAGTGGCAACCCATGGCATGGGAGAAGATATTCACAAATGACACCATAGACAAAGGGCTGATATCCAAGATCTATAAAGAACTTCTCAAGCTCAATGCCCAAAAAACAGATAATCATGTCAAAAAATGGGCAGAAGACGTGAACAGAAACTTCTCCAAAGAAGACATACAAATGGCCAACAGACACATAAAAAAATGTTCCTCATCACTAGCCATCAGGGAAACTCAAAACAAAACCACATTGAGATATCACCTTACACCACTTAGAATGGCCAAAATCAACAGGACAGGAAACAAGTGTTGGAGAGGATGTGGAGAAAGGGGAACCCTCTTACACTCCTGGTGGGAATGCAAATTGTTGCGGCCACTTTGGAAAACAGTGTGGAGATTCCTCAAAAAATGAAAAATAGAGCTACCCTATAACCCTACAATTGCACTACTGGGTATTTACCCCAAAGATACAGAGGGAGTGAAAAGAAGGGCCATACATACCCCAATGTTCATAGCAGCAATGTCCACAATTGTCAAACTGTGAAAAGAGCTGAGATGCCCTTCAACAGATGAATGAATAAAGAAGCTGTGGTCCATATACACAATGGAATATCACTCAGCCATCAGATAGGATGAATACCCAACTTTTGTATCAACATGGACGGGTCTGGAAGAGATTATACTGAGTGAAATGAGTCAAGCAGAGAAAGTCAATTATCATATGGTTTCACTTACTTGTGGAACATAAGGAATAAAATGGAGGACTCTAGGAGAAGGAAAGGAAAACTGTATTGGGGTAAATCGGAAGGGGAGACGAACCATGAGAGACTGTGGATGCTAAGAAACAAACTGAGGGTTATGGAGCGGAGGGGGGATAGGTGAACCTGGTGGTGGGTATTAAGGAGGGCACGGATTGCATGGAGCACTGGGTGTGGTGCATAAACAATGAATCTTGGATCACTGAACAAATAAAATAAAAAATAAAAAATAAAGATTAGCACCGTTTTCTATTTTTGCAAAACATTTTAACATTGGACTAGGGGGAAGAGGCTAGTAGTCACATTTACTTCTATATTAAACACATTGTACCATGTTGTTTTGGTTGAAGTCAATGAATGAAGAAAATCAAAGTGCAAACAGGTAGATACTTGGAAAATATAGAAATATATTAAGTATTTTTAGCTGATTAGTACTCTTTAATACTACACCAAACTTAATAAATGGGTGTGTCTAAAAATTAGTAGCTATGTAGAATCTTAAACTATATAAAGTTTTTATACTCTATTATAATAAAATCCATTGGTCAATTTTGCCTTTTGAATGGACATTTTACCTTTGCATGATTTCATTGCACAATGCACAGATCATTATAGAGTTATTAGTTCGCTGAGACATTTTTATTTCCCATTTGTTGGTATCAATATCTAAGTAGATATTGTACAGTATCTTTTAAAAAATTATGTTTGTTAATAGCACTATTTCTTCAGACAACTCTAAATACTGAAAAGTTGTAAAGATCGAGGTAGATACTGGATTTCTAAAATTCTAGTATTTGCTTAAAAACTCAAATTTCCTCATCAGCAAAAATGTTATCCAGTTATCTTACAGGGACAATAACTAACTGCTCATTTTCAAGTAAATATCACCTAGTGCCCAATTGTGAAAATCTGGATATCTGAAGATAAGCATTATTCTACGATGGCCTCAGTGATCCATGACCTTGTATCATACACACCCATTGAGTGAATAGGACTTTTCCCTCCTCTGATTGGGTTATACTTTATGGCACAGATGGCTTCAAAAAGGGGACATTTCTTCCCTTCCTCACCTGAACCCTTTCCAGGGGCCCTACCTAAGGTGTGTGTGAGAGTCAACATGGGTGATTCTCCACTGCCCTGAAGGTGGATGGGGCCTCATGGCAGGGAATGGCAGGTGACTGTTAGGAATCCCTCCTCAACAACAAGATGGGGACCTCAGTCCAACAATCCTGCATCTTGGTTTCACCAGCAATCTGACTCAACCTGGAAGAAGTTTCTTCCAAGGGCCCCTGCGTGAGAAGCCAGCTGGGTCTCCCCTTTTGAGTATCAGAGAACCCAGGTGAGCTGCTCCTGCATTTCGGACCAAGAGAATTGTGAGCCAATCTACTATAGCTGGGTTAAGGCATGGTCTTGTGGTAATTTATCATGAAGCAACCACAATTCCTACACTCAGCATAGTCTGTTAATTTTTCTTTCAAGTAAAAATGGTGTTCCGTGGAAGAGCAGACAGTGCATCTCCAAAATCAAAGGACTAAGCAAGTATTTCTCCATAAGACAAGTGTCACATTTTGTCATGCAGAAGAAGTCCCTAATAAATACTTCCCATTTTACCAAGCAGCACATTGAAAGGACATGAACAGAAGGGCTGAGATTTAATGAAATTAATTATTTTCCTTGCTTCATCCTCGGCATTCTTAAGTGAACAGAAGTGTCGTGGGGAACGTGGTGGTTATGAGGGCTGTTTGATGCCATTGTCTAGATTCATGCTGATGCATAGAAGATTTAGTTAGCTACCTCTGCTTTTGTACACAATGAAACAGGCAAATATCTTGGAAAATATAAACGTGGCAACAGTTTTGATCTAATACGGTCCTGGAACAGTCCAGCTGAACTCCACCATGTGCTTTGCTCCGTGAGAAGAGTTACCATGGAGCATCTCATCTTCCCTCAGTAGTGTCTGGAGGCCAATAAGTACCCCTCAAGTTGGTCCCCTGCCCCAGTCTCATGTAACCAAGTACTTGTCTCCACATCTAGGAATAGGCATGTCAACCTCACCACACCCAAACTGCGTCATTTTCCTATACACCCTGGCTCTCTCTAGTCTGCCACGTTTCATCAAATGAAAGATTTTTCTTCCACTTGTTCAGAACATAAACCAAAGTTTAAAAAATTATATTTTGCATAATGATTTAATTAGAAAACCTAAGCTAAAAGAACTTTAGTTCATAACCTCGAGTCCAGAAAAAAGCTACTCTGGGGCAGCTCACAGAAGCCTGTGCTGCAACATACATATTTCATGCTCAGTTGAACATTTATGCTCACAGGGACTTTGCCCACTGTGTTTTGTTTCTTTTTCTAAGATGAGTTATTAATAGCAAAACTTGGGGGTATGTTGGCAGGAGGTAAGAAGGTAAGAAGATCAGACAAAAGGTCAAAAATGAGAGCAGAGATTTTTCATGCAGGAATGGTTTTAGATCTTAGGTTGGGGCAGGTACTGTCTTAGATTTAGGCACGATGAATGATTTCAGTTGTATGTCAACCGCTCAGCTATAGTGGCTTCAAACTACTAAATCCACTTTCAGGTTCATCTGATCTTTCATGGACGTCTGATGCCATTATATTAAATTTATTTTTGCCTTAAATATTTGCCTCCCAAGTTGAAGATATTTGCATTTCCATCCCTTACAATAGGTGTTTGCTTAAGCTTTTGACAAATCCCTACATGTACAATATACATTAAATCTGCCCCTTTAAATAGGCTTTTGTGGGTTTCAGTGATGATGGGAGATGAAGAGCAGAGGAAGGTGTCTCTGTGAGTCTATGGCATTTATGTTTATGAGTGTTTTTTCATCAGACAGTGTCCACTGCTCCCTGGGGTTCTTCATGCTCTGCTGTTTCCCTCATACAGTATCTCTCAGAAAATGCCCTGTGAATAATTACTCAAAAGGGGCTTAGGATGGCTCAGATAGAAATTTTATTATTCCCATGTAAAGATTTTACAATTCTGTCCCTTTTTATCACCACATTAAGTTTGATTTAATATACCATGTAATGAAATTAATGAGGCTTTCTCAAAGCATTGGGGGAAAACAGCAAAATAATAGTACTTACAAAATAAGAAAAATTAAGGTAAAAGTAAAGAAGGAGGAAACCATTTTCAACAGATGACACCATTAGAATTCATAAAGAAAAAATTCTCGAAATCGATTTCTCTCTCCTGTGGTGCACTAGAATATTGGAGGTTGTCTTATTCTCAGGGTCTGAAGCCAAACTGACAAACCATCCGGGGTTTTCTGGTTTAATCCTGGTAAACAATTGGCTAGGCATGACTATTCAAAGCTGAGTAGAGAGGTTGTCCAATCAGTTCCCGTGCAACCTCACGAGGGAAAGTCTACAGTCCTGCGTGGACATGCACACTCAACCCTGGTCTGAGGGGCAGACGAACCACTGGATTTTGGAGTTCCAGGGAGAAGTGTGTGCTTCAGAATGGTGCAGACTTGAGAAAGAAATCGCAGCCTACAGTGCGGCTCATCCTTGCGTTATTCAAAAGGACAGGTGTCAGATGCTCCCCTCGGTGGGCTGCTGTGAACAGAGACCGCCTCTGGAGTATTTCCACCTCGGCCCCATGAAACCAGGCCCCGAGCCCTCAGTTGGCATATGTCTACCACTAGGAATCCTTTGAGCTTCCCCATGGGTTTTGGAAGACAGATATACGCTCGTGTTCTTTGTGTGGAAGAATGAAGACTTGGGCCACAAATACCATGAGCGAGCTCCTGCTATGAGATGCCGTCTGGGCTTCAAGACTTTCAGCTCCTGCTGAATGCTGTGCGCCCCAAGAAATGGGTATCTGAGAATTTGTCGTTAACTGTGCTCTCCTGTCCAGAAGGACATGTGTGTATATTGAAGAGCTTACGCAAATAGTTTACATTGAGCTTCATGTAGTAAACAGCTTCGACCAATCCTACAAACAGCAGGCGGGCTGTACCAGGAGTTGCCAGAGAGATGTTCCCGCAGGTTCCCTCCTTTCCTCTACTCAACTGCTGCTTCTCTAAGTAGCCGGAATTAGGATCCTTTGGTCAAGACTCAGCACCCACAGCAGTAATTGTTTTTTTAGAAAAGCTTCCCTTTGTCTGCCTCACCAGTTGTATATTAGAATATCTTGACTGTAGCACCTTTGCCAACATTGAGTTGTAACGTATAAAAAAATATGTTTACTGACTTAGTAATTGAAAAATGCAATCTCATTTTTATTTGCATTTATTTTTTAAAAGATTTATTTATTCGAGAGAGAGAGAGAGCATGAACGGCAGGGGCAGAGGCAGAGAGAGAATTCCAAGCAGACTCCCACGCAGGGCTTTATTTCATGACCCTGAGTTCACAACCTGAGCCAAAATCAAGAATTGGATGTTAACTGACTGTACCACCCAGATGCTGCTTATTTACATTTAAAAGACTTAATGTGCTTATTCATTATTCTTTAAGATTATCCTACTATTATTGTCTCATGGTATATATATGTACACACACATATATATAAATTTAATATTTATAATTTATATAATTGTATTTATTATACTTTAACTATAATTATAATTTAATATATATATAATTTTATATGGAGTTTGTTACTAAAACATATTTTTTAACCTAGAAATAATGGGGTTCTCTTTACTAGGTTGTTTTATTATTAAGTTATTATTAGCTTTTTTTTTTAAATGATTATACACATACCAATTTCTCTGCCAGAAATGAGGATGATAAGACCTGTCCCGGTTGTGCGGTGACTATACTCAGGGTGTTTACAGTTTGCTGCCCCGCCTCCTGCCAGTGGCGAAGTTAAGGGAAGAAGCTAAGGAAAGGAGACACAATAACACTTCACATGAATGCAGTCCCGAACTGGAAGCCTCACCCTCCTGTTACAAAGTACTGTTCAAGTGCCTTGCGTGCCTAGGAGGAGCCTTGCAATTTAATAGAGCTTTGAAGTGACATTAGACTAAGACATTCTGATTGCCAACCAACAAAACATATCAATAATAAATCTTTGAACATTGTTAAGTATAGTGAATAAATATCTCAGATTTTTCAGGTGCAAAAGATCACTTATAACACCAACTTTAGAAAGGATGATTTCTCCAACAAAGAAAAGATTCTGGCTGATGAAAAACAAGAACAGTAACAATGAAATTTGCTAAGGTAGTCCTAAAGCTTGGGAGTTAGTGTTCCTCAAGTGTCCATGTTCAAGGACACCATAAAATCTAAGAGAAAATGTAAGAATATCTAGGATATCTAGGTATGGACAAACTTACAAGGAGAGCTGCTGGCAAAATAACTTAATAAAGAAAAAACAACAATTATTTCTAGATTAATATATAATATACATTTAATATATATAAATGTATATGTATGTGTGTATAAAGTAGTATATATATAATTATACACTCTATTTGTAGTATATATATATAGTAATATGTATATATACGTATATAATATATATAGTAGTAACAAGCTCCCCATAAAATAGTGTATGGACCATGAGATAAAGACAGTAATATTTATCTCAAAGAATAAATGAATAAGCACATTCATTAATTTAAATGCATATAAAATGGGCTCCATAGCTCAGGGGTTAGAGCACTGGTCTTGTAAATGCATATAAAATGGATAGCATTTTCAACTGCCAAGTTAGTAAAAATTTTATTTTTTATGCTAAAATTCAACATTGGCAAAGGTGCTATAGTAAAGATATTCTTTAAAAAACTGCTGAAATAAACTGGTGCAGTTTTTCTAAAAATCAGTTTAATGCTACAGATTAAAAGCCTTGACTAAGGAATATTAATTCTAGCAATTTATTCCATGAAAATGGTCAGAGCTTGCTGACATGGCCAAAAGGTATTTGGTGTTATATAAAATTGTAAGAAGTGAGAAAAAGCTAATGTCTGATCATAAAGGAACTAAATATATGGAAAGCATTTTTTTTTCAAAACTAGTTTTTCAAAACTTTTCAGTGAACTCGGTAAATCTGGTTTAAAAAATAAACTAATTACAAGGAAAAATGCTCAAAGCAACCATAAAAGCAGATTAAAATGCATTTATAGTGTTATATATATTCTGTAAATATCATATGTGTGTCTTTACCTCTCAACCCCGACTAACTTACACATGCAATGCATTAGATAGGGTTGGAAACAAATACATAAAAAGTGAAAATAGTGGTCATCTTTAAATAATTTTTTTCAGGGCGCCTGGGTGGCTCAGTGGGTTAAAGCCGCTGCCTTCGGCTCAGGTCATGATCCCAGGGTTGTGGGATCGAGGCCCGCGTCGGGCTCTCTGCTCGGCAGGGAGCCTGCTTCCTCCTCTCTCCTCTCTCTCTGCCTGCCTCTGCCTACTTGTAATCTCTCTCTCTGTGTCAAATGAATAAATAAAAATAAATAAATAAATAAATAATTTTTTTCAGTCACTTTTGTTTTCTTTCTGATAATTTTTAGGTTTTCCAAAATTTTCTGCAATGTCCCCATAGTGCTCAAGCATAAATAAAAACATTCTATGGGAAGGGAAAACTAGCAAATCACATTCTGATTTTGAAAATTTAATGTTTTAAGAAGACATGTCTAGGGATGTGTGGGTGGCTCAGTTGGTTAAGTGTCTGCCTTTGGTTCAGGTCATGAAATCAGGGTCCTGGGATCCAGTCCTGCACTGGGCTCCTTGCTCAGCAGGGAATCTGCTGATTCCTCTCTGTCTGCCCCTCCCCCAGCTTGTGCTCATGCTCTCTCTGACAAATAAATAAATATCTTTAAAAAAAGACATGTCTACTAATATACAAAATTTAAGTATTTCATCTTATGATATGATAAAAAGTTTATAAAGAAAAATTTGAAATGTACAGTGTGGTTAAAGTAAGTGGTGTAATTTATAAAGGAGGCAGCTTTGGCTCTAGAATCAGATTTCAGCTCCAATAATAGCTCCACCTCTCAAGCTGCATAACCTAGGATAAATTATTTGACCTCATCGTGACTTGATATTTTGCTGGAAAGGATTGTAATCTTAGCATAACTCATATAATATTGTGGTGGGATAAACAGGATGTATATAGAGCACTTTGCCTAGTGTCAAATGTATATTAATTTTAAAAAGTATTACTCAGTAATAATAGCATAACAGTAATGATATTTTAGTCCATGACCTCAATACTTCTTTTGGATATGTGGCCAAGGAAGTTTCAGGTAAAGTTTAGGTACAAGGTGATAAACCAGGAAGCCTGGGGACAAGGATGGCCAGTGGGTTAGGGGAGCAGCCAGGAGAGTGGGGCTCTCTGGGGGGTGTGGGCGCCCTGTGTGCAACAGGAGCTGACTCTATCACTGCTACAGTGGGGAAGTGCTCGTGGAGAAATGACCAAAAGGGTTAGTGACAGGAAAGGAAGCGCTCACCTTGTTCAGGGCTGATTTCAGATTCCAGAGAGGATGGGAGGGGCACAGCAGTCCCGTTCTCTGGAGCCTGGCTTTCGGGTCTCACTCCCCCAGGGAGCTGAGCGGGAAGCAGAGGTTCCTCCTCCTGAGACACCCTCAAAACATCACCATCAGCCTAGGTCACAACACCTAGGTCATTGGTGGCCCTTCCATCTCCTGACCCAGGCATTTTATTACCTCACCGGTCACAGGAGGGGGGTGAGTGAGTACAAGACAATAAGAGGTTTTGAGAGAGAGAAAGAACACATTCACATAACTTTATATTTCTGTAACTGTTCTATTGGATAATTAGCTATTCTTGCTAATCTCTGAAAGTGCCTAATTTATCAATGATACTTTAACATAGGTGTGCGTGCACTAGACAAATCACAGATTGGATAGGGCTCTGTGTTATCCACCATTTCAGGCATCCCCCGGGCTCTTGGAACTAGTCCTGAAGGTAAGGGGGGGTGGGGGCAATACAGTATCATATAACAGTTCATTTGAGGACTTTCCTCTTCCTGCTCCCTGGGAAACGACAAAGCAGGGACCGTGGCCTCTCTAGGGGAGTGTGGGCCATGAAACTCTTCAGTCTCTCTCTGCATGCTTACTTTCTTGTTGCTCCTTTGTTTCGTTAGGTTTATAATGATGGTAAGCAAAGCAAAACAACATGTTTGCATGATAATGTAATCGATCCAGCAGAAAAGAAAAAAAAAGGTTATGCAAAAGGAGGAAAAATTAAGGCATGGTGTTTTCTGGTGCTGAGCTCTAGAGTGGATGTGGAGATTCTGGTTTTAGATGGTAGAATGGCTCCATCCTCTGTGATAACAGCCATAATTAGTGTATATGCTTACACTGATGTTTGTCAGGGTGCACATGAACCATAATTAACAATAGGAAAATGAGTAAATACTTAGATATTTAGTGATCCTTAGGTTGTTTAACTCTCGACGCGCTTGCTTTGAAGTTTAAACATTTTTTAGGGATGCCTGGGCGGCTCTGTTGATTAAGCATCTGCCTTTGGTTCAGGTCATGGTCACAGAGTCCTGGGATCAAGCCCTGCATCTGGCTCTCTGGTCAGCGGGGAGTCTGAATTTATTTTTTTCTAAACGGGGAAGGTTCCAAACAAGCCCTGGAGGAAAAGCAGTGTTTTGAGAAGAGCGCAGTTGCCGCCGGGACAAGATGGCGGCGGGGCAAGATGGCGGCGGGGTGGGGGGGCGGCCTGTTCCCAGCGGCCCCGAGCCCCGCGGCAGACCCCCGGGCACTCCGGGCTCCCGGGGAATCGGCCCCGGATGTAGGCTTGCACACCTCGGGGTCTGGCCGGCAGAGGAGCGGCAGCGCACAGGTACCGAGGGCTGGGCGCGCGCCGGTGTCGGGGGATGAACAGGAGGGGGCGGGAGCCCTCGCCGCGGACCCCCGGGAAGTCACCCCCGGCGCGACAGCGCCCCGGGCTCGGGGACCCGCATTAGCCTGGACACCGCGGCTGCGAGACACGAGGGGACTGAGAACCGCGCTCGAGCAGAACAAAGGGGCTTCAGGGATAGGTGTGGGGACCTGAGCCCGCGGCGTCAAGATGGCCGCCCGCCCGGCCTCCAGCCCGCGCTCCCTGCGGCTGCCTGCTGCCGGCGCCTCGGCTGACAGGACCGCCGGCCGCTCCAGTCAGCGCTGGTGGGAACGGCGGCTGCCCGACCCGGCTCGCCCGGGCTAGCATCGCGGTTGGGTGGCACGGGGTGCAGAGACAAGCGCGGCCTGAGGCCAACACTGAGACGGTAGCTGGGGGTGCGCACTGCCTGAGGGAGGTTGCGTGTTCGGTGGAGTTTGCAGAGGGGGAGTCTGTGTCCTGGAGCAGCCAGCGGGGAGCGGACTGAGGCTTCTCTCTGAGGCGCGGTCCGGGCGTGGACAGTTTACCTTGCTCCGACCTGCCAAAGCTGTGCGAAAAGCCACCAGAGAACAAACACCTCCAGAGAACAAACGCCTGAAAACCGGTTTCCAGGAGCCGAGCCCCTTGATAGGGGGCAGGGCAACTCCGCCCAAGTCAGGTGACTGGAAAACAGCGGGGCAGGAGCCTCCCCCAGAAGACAAGCCAAAGAACAAGGGACAACCACCACAGGGTCCCATAAAACTGTAAAACCCCAACACAAGGGAAACAGTATATTCAGCTCCTGGTTTTGCCTCAGAGCCCGTAGGTTTCTCAGATTCGACTTCTCTCTCTTTCTCTCTCTCTTTTCATTTTAATTCTCTCTCATGATTCTTGTTCTTTTATTTTTTACCTACTCACCATTTCAACTAGACGTTATTACACCATATTCCATAGTAACTTTTTAAATTCAACTTTTTCATACACATATTTTTTTCGCTTTATACATATATATATATATAGATATAAGCTTCAATGTAGTCCTTTTTTTCCTGTTCAACACTACCTTTATATATATATACTACTTTTAATTTCCCTGTATCTCTGGAAAGTTGAGTTCTCTAAGAAAGATAAGATAGACTCAGGAAGAACTGAAATGCCCTTTGCCCACATCAAGGGATTATAACCACCTTCCTGTCACCCCCGCCACCTTTTTATTTTGTGTTTGTTTTGTTTCGTTTTGTTTTTTCTTTTTCTTTTGTTGATCTTTCTGTTAGTTAGGTTTTTTTGTTTTTGTTTTGTTTTGTTTTAAGATTTTCTTTATTTATTGGTCGGAGAGAGAGAGAGAGTACAAGCAGGGGGAGTGGGAGAGGGAGAAGCAGACTTCCCAGGGAGCAGGGAGCTGGAGGCAGGGCTCTGTCCCAGGATCCTGGGATCATGACCTGAGCTGAAGGCAGATGCTTAATGACGGAGCCACTGCAGTGCCCTTGTTTTTGTTTTGTACTTTATAAATCTTACTCTTGGGGCTCATTTCTGTTTTTTTTTTCTTTTGTCAGTGTTTTGTTTGTTTTTGTTTTTGTACTTTATAAATCCTACTCTTGGGGCTCATTTTGGTGGGTTTTTTTTTTGGTTTTGGTTTTGTTGTTGTTGTTGTTGTTGTTTTTCCTTTCTTTTTGGCGGTGACTTACAATTGCTCCAAAGCTTTCCAGGGAGCACCTTGCCTGTATAGTGGTTGATATTTTCAGCTATACATCCCCTCCACTGCCACTCCACAGAATGACAAGGAGGAGGAATTCCCAACAAAGAAAAGACCCAGAGACAGTGGCCTCTCCAGCAGATCTAATGGATATGGATCTAAGCAGGATGTCAGAAATAGACTTCAGGGTAGCAGTTATGAAGGCAACAGTCAGGCTGGAGAAAAATATTAATGGCAACATAGACTCGTTAAGGGCAGAAGTAAGAGTAGATCTGGCACAACTTAAAAATGGTATCAATGAGATACAATCTAATCTAGACACTCTAACAGGGTAAATGAGGCAGAAGAATGAATTAGTTGATCTTGAAGCCAAACTGATAGAAAAGAAGGAGCAGGAGGAGGCATGGAACAAACAGCTTACAATCCATGAAAACAGAATTAGAGAAATAAATGACACCATGAAACATTCCAATATCAGAATTATTGGGGTCCCTGAGGGGTGCAGAGAGAGAGAGAGAGAGAGAGGACTAGAAGATATATTTGACCACATCATAACTGAGAATTTCCCTAATCTGGGGAATGGAAAAAGTGTTCATGTCCTAGAGGCAGAGAGGACACCCCTCAAGATCAATGAGGGGAGACCAACTCCCAGGAGTGTAATAGTAAAACTTGCAAATCTTAGAACCAAGGAAACCATTTTAAGGGCAATTACGGGGAAGACCTTCCTTACATACAGAGTAACGTCAGACCTGTCCACAGAAACCTGGCAAGACAGAAAGGACTGGAATTACATATTCAGGATACTAAATAAGAACAACCTGCAGCCAAGAATTCTTTATCTGGCAAGACTGTTATTCAGAATGGATGGAGAGATAGGGAGCTTCCAGGACCAGCAGAAACTGGAGGAATATGTGATCACTAAGCTGCCCCTGCAAGAATACTAAGGGGGGTTATATAAAAGGAGAAAGACCCCAAGAGTGATATAATACAGAAATATACAATCAATAGAAACAAGGACGTCGCAGGCAACGTGATGACAATAAAATATCACTCTCAACGTGAACAGCCTAAATTCTCCCATAAAATAGCACAGGGTTGATGATTGGATAAGAAGACAGGGCCCATCCATATGCTGTCTACAAGACACTCATTTGGAACCTAAAGATACATCCAGACTGAAAGTGAAGGGATGGAGAACCATCTTTTATACCAACAGACCACAAAAGAAAGCTGGAATAGCACGTTTCATATCAGACAAATAAGATTTTAGGCTAAAGACTGTAGTTAGGGATACAGAAGGACACTATATCATTATCCAACAAGAAGATCTAACAATTGTAAATATTTATGCCCCCAATATGGGAGTAGCAAACTACATAAGCCAACTGTTAATCAAAATAAAGAGACATTTTGATAAGAATAAGTTAATTGTAGGGGATCTTACCACTCCACTCTCAGCAATAGACATATCATCTAAGCAGAAAATCAACAAAGAACCAAGAGCTTTGAATGACACACTCAACCAGATGGACCTCATAGATATATACAGAAGATTCCACCCTAAAACAACAGAATGTTCGTTCTTCTGAAGCCCACATGGAACTTTCTCCAGAATAGACCACATACTGGGTCACAAATCAGGTCTCAACTGATACCAAAAGATTAAGATTATTAGCTGCATATTCTCAGGCCACAATGCTTTGAAACTGGAATTCAATCACAAGAAAAAGTTTGGAAGAAATTCAAACAGTGGTAAGCTAAAGACCATCCTGCTCAAGACTGTTTGGGTCAATTAGGAAATCAAAGAAGAACTTAATCAATTCATGGAAACCAATGAGAACGAAGACACTTCAATCTGAAACCTATCAGATACAGCAAAGACAGTCCTAAGGGGGAATTCATAGCCATCCAAGCCTCACTCAAAAAAATAGAAAAATCCTGAATACACAAATTATCTTTATACCTTAAAGATCTGGAGAATCAACAACAAATTAAACCTACCCCACACACAAGAAGGGAAATAATTAAGATTAGAACAGAGATCAAAAAATTAGAAACCAGAAATACAGTAGAACTCATTAATGAAACTAGAAACTGGTTCTTTGAAAGAATTAATAAGATCAATAAATCACTGGCCAGATTTATCCAAAAGAAAAGAGAAAGGACCCAAGTTAATAAAATTATGAATGAAAGGGGGGAAGATCACGACTAACACCAAGGAAATAGGAACAATCATCAGAAATTATTATCAACAGCTGTATACCAATAAGTTACGCAACCTAGAATAAATGGATGCAGCCCTGGAAACTATAAATTTCCAAGACTGAAACAGGAAGAAATTGACAGCCTGAATGGACCAATACCTAGAAATGAGATTGAAGCAGCAATCAAAAACCTCCCAAAAAACAAGAGTCCAGGACCTGATGGACTCCCTGGGGAATTCTACCAAACATTCAAAGAAGAAATAATACTTATTCTGAAGCTGTTTCAAGAAATAGAACCAGAAGGAAAAATTCAAGACTCTTTCTATGAGGTCAGCATTACCTTGATCCCAAAACCAAAGATCCCATCGAAAAGGGAGAATTTCAGACCAATATCCCTGATGAATACAGATGCCAAGATTCTCAACAAGATCCTACCTAATAGGATCCAACGGTGCATTAAAAGGATTATCCATCATGACCAGGTGGGATTTATCCCTGGGAAGCAAGGGTGGCTCAACATTGGCAAATCCATCAATGTGATAGATTAAATAAATAAGAAAAGAGTGAAGAACCACATGGTCCTCACAACTGATGCAGAAAAAAACAAAACAAACCAAAACATTTGACAAAATATAGCATCCTTTCCTGATTCAAACTCCTCAGAGTATAGGGGTAGAGGGAACATTTCTCAACTTCATAAAATCTATGAAAAACCCACAGCGAATGTCATTTTCAATGGGGGAAAGCTGAGAGCTTTCCCATTGAGATCAGGAACACGACAAGGATGTCCACTTCCGCCACTATTGTTCAGCATAATGCTAGAAGTCCTAACAACAGCAGTCAGACAAAAAAATAAATAAAAGGTATTCAAATTGGCAAAGAAGTCAAACTCTCTCTCTTCACAGATGACATGATACTTTATGTGGAAACCCCAAAAGAGTCCATCCCCAAACTACTAGAACTCATACAGCAATTCAGTCATGTGTCAGGATACAAAAGCAATCCACAGAAATTAGTTGCTTTCTTATACCCTAACAATGAAACTGTAGAAAGATAAATTAGATAATCAATTCCATTTACAATAGCACCAAAAACCATAAGATACCTTGGAATAAACCTAACCAAAGAAGTAAAGGATCTATACTTTAGAAACTACAGAACACTCATGAATGAAATTGAAGACACAAGAAGATGGAAAAACAGTCATGCTCATGGATTGAAAGAATAAACATCATTAAAATGTCTATGCTGCCCAGACAAATCTATACTTTCAATGCCATCTCAATCAAAATACCAATGACATTTTTCAAAATGGTGGAACAAACAATACTAAAATTTGTATGGAACCAAGAAAAGACCACTAATCACCAAGCAAATGTTGAAAAAGAAAAAGCTGGGGGTACCACGTTGCCTGATTTTAAGCTACATTACAAAGCTGTGATCACCAAGACAGCATGGCACTGGCACAAAAGCAGACACATAGACCAGTGGAACAGAGTAGAGAGCCCAGATATGAACTCTCACCTCTATGGTCAAATAATCTTCAACAAAGCACAAAAAATATCCAATGGGATAAAAGACAGTCTCTTCAATAAATGATGCTGGGAAAATTAGACAGCTATATACAGAAGAATGAAACTGGACTATTCTCTTACACCATACACAAAGATAAACTCTAAATGGATGAATGACCTCAATGTGAGACAGGAATCCATCAAAATCTCCCAGGAGAATGTAGGCAGTAATCTCTTTGACATCAGCCACAGCAAATTATTTCACAACACATCTCCAAAGGCAAGGGAAACAAAAACAAAAATGAACTTTTTGGACTACATCAAGATAAAAATCTTCTGCACAGCAAAGGAAAGAGTCAACAAAACAAAGAGGCAATTCACAGAATGGGAGAAGATATTTGGAAATTTACAGACAAACAGCCAATATCCAAGATCTATAAAGAACTTCTCAAACTCAACACCCCCCCAAAAAAAAACCAAAAACACCAGATAATCAAGTCAAAAAATGAACAGAAGACATGAGTAGACACTTCTCCAAAGAAGACATACAAATGGCCAACAGACATATGAAAAAGTGTTCATCATCATTAGCCATCAGGGAAATTCAAATCAAAACCACACTGAGATACCACCTCACACCAGTTAGAATGGCAAAAATCAACAAGGCAAGAAACAACAAATGTTGGGGAAGTTGTGGAGAAAGGAGAACCCTCTTACACTGTTGGTGGGAATGCAAATTGCTGCAGCCACTTTGGAAAACAGTGTGGATGTTGCTCAAAAAATTAAAAATAGAGCCACACTATGACCCAGGAATTGCACTACTGGATATTTACCACAAAGATACAGATGTAGTGAAAAGAAGGTCCATATGCACCCCAATGCTCATAGCAAAAAAGTCCACAATAGCCTAAATGTGGAAAGAACCAATATATCCTTCAACAGATGAATGGATAAAGAAGATGTGGTCCAGGGGCACCTCGGTGGCTCAGTGGGTTAAAGCTTCTGCTTTTGGCTTAGGTCATTTCTCAGGGTCCTGGGATCGAGCCCCGCATCGGGCACCCTGCTCAGCTGGGAGCCTGCTTCCTCCTCTCTCTCTGCCTGCCTCTCTGCCTACTTGTGATCTCTCTCTCTGTCAAATAAATAAATAAAATCTTAAAAAAAAAGATGTGGTCCATATATACAATGGAATATTACTCAGCCATCAGAAAGAATGAATACCTAATATTTGCATCAACTTGTACGGGTCTGGAGGAGATTATGCTAAATGAAATAAGTCAAGCAGAGAACGTCGATTATCATATGGTTTCACTTATTTGTGGAGCATAAGGAATAGCATGGAGGACATTAGGAGAAGGAAGGGAAAGATGAAGGGTGGGTGCATACACAGTGAATCTTGGGTCACTGAAAAATTAAAAGAAAAAATAAATTGCAATTCCTGGAAGGCTAAAAACAAAACAAAACAAAACAAAAACTAAGCAAAAAAAGAAAAAGAAAGCAAAACTGGGTAGGTGTGTTAAAATATGAAGTTTGAAGACGGGGCTTAGCTCCAGGGCTCCTGATTCCATACATCTTGAGGCTGACCCAGGAATTCATATTGTTATCAATCAGGAAATGTGATTTTATGATTCATTCCAAGAATTGAGAATAAATGGGCTTAACACGTTTATCCACAAACAGCTTCAGGCTACTGGCAGCGTTTGTCCTGGGTGAGCCATCTTTCTGGAGAAGCCCCCATCTACCTGCCCTACTCTCTCCCTCACCCCCTGCATCTTTTCTGGTGAGAGGAACTCTGGGTTCAGGTCTGTGAGGAGCTGGGGGAGGAACAGGAGGAGCCTGGATGGAAGAAAAGAGGGGACCGTGAGTGGAGGGACCGTTGGAGGATGCACACGTCAACCGCCCTTTCTTGGCGACGTCACCAAGAAGCAGTGCTGTGCAATCAGGAGACCATGGATTCATCATAAATCAGGACTCCGTGGAGCAGATTGTCTTCAGCAACACATCACCACCTTACTGGAAAAGAAAAAAAAAATCGTTGGTGGATTTAGCTTCACACAACTACACAGACTTATTTGCAAAGTTCTAGAATCTATCAAACTCCCAGATCAATCCCGTATATTTAGATATCATTATTGTATCCTGAAAGCTACTCTTTTTATTTCTCTTTATTTTCTGAGTGCACTGAGTCCTGTTTGTTCTATCTGTTTATTTTGGGTGACATTTGCTTTGGTTTTACGCTCTTTATTATCTCCCATTGATCCTTCTGTTCATTATTTATTGTGCATTCACCTCCTCTCTCCTGAGTAACTTCAAGACAAAGTTATCTCAGCACAAGACAGCGGTTATGATGGGTGACACACACAAAAGCATTCACCAGTTCAAATTAAAACATTGTTCCAGGGAGTCTGAAAGACAAGATCATTGCAGCCAACAGCGCTGTGATGAGAGCAGGTGCCAGACCTCGTTTTCCCACCCCACAGCGATAAGGATAAGCAAAAGGGCAGATGAGGAGGGAGCAAGGTGGGGGAGAAGACTGACTCCTGGTGCCTGCCACCACATCTTACCTGTGGTTGTTGTGCATCTCAGCTTTGGTGGAAGCCACCACCCCTCACTTTACCCATCTGATGGCAGCTTTGTCTTGGCCACTCCCACATCCCAAATCCTGAATCGATTTGTGGTCAGCACTCCCTGTTTCTTCCAAAGAAACTTCCTGTGATTCCCTCCTCAGGGGAAGTGTTACCAAAGGTGACTTCCACCTGGAAAGGTATTGTCGATGCCAACATGGGGGAATTGCCTCTTTCCTCAAATGCAAAATCTTTCTTTTTAAGGGGAGGTGAGAAACAAGGGAGAATCAGGTTTTATTCTATTTCAGAAAGAAAAAAAAAGTATCAATAGACTATGCTTTTCCTTCAACTTTGGTGACACTCAGGTGATTTTGAAGGCCAGGTTCAGGGCTGTCTTCCATGTTCTGCTTCCTTCCTGTTAGGGGGTCTCTACTTTCATGCCTCCCACACTCAAGCTGGCAGAGCACAATGAGGGTCTTGGGTTCTGAGTGAAAAGATCTGAATCCAAGTCACACATCTTAGCCCCTGTGCACTTTCAACAAATCTGTGAGCCTTGGTTTCCTGGCTTCCTAATATGAGTAAAGTTCTGCATAAGACGTACCTGAGTTTTGGGAGAATTAAAAACCATAGTGTTTGAAGATGCTTTGCAAAATGTAAACTGGTAGCCAATGTTCTTGTGAAGAGTGAGGTGAGAAGTGGGAGGTGGGACTCTGAGAAGTGGAGCTGCAGAGATTTGGTAGCCAGATGGTCAGAAAATAATGTGGCCAGATGGTGGCAGAGTGGAGAGGGAACAGAGGTTCACTGACATCAGCCACGGGAGGCCAATCCCAAAGGACAATTCCTGGGGCCACAGCTAGGGCAAACATCTGACCACATAGATAGGAAGGTCATAGCAATACCATCATGGACTGAGTCTACTATGTTCAGGGTCATCCATTACCTCAAACATCTAAACTTTCCTACACAGCATTCATAACTCTGTTTTCAATATCAGTATGACCATTGTATTAGGGCTCTCCAGAGAATCAGAACTAATAGGATGTATGTGATTTTGTATAATAAACTGGCTCTCACAATTATGGGAGCTGAGAGTCCCAACAGCCACAGAGTGAGTGGGTAAGGTAGAGAACCATGGGAGCTGATGGTGTAGTCCCAGTCCAAAGGCTGGAGGCTCAGGACCCAGGAGGAGCTGATGTTTCACTTTGAATTTTGAGGCAGGGAAAAAAAATGTGATATATCAATATGAAGGCAGGCAAGCAGGAAGAACTCTTTCCTATTCAGGAGAATGTCAGCATTTTTTTCTATTCAGGCCTTCTACTGATTAGATATGGCCCACCCACATTAGGGAGAGCAATTTACTTTACTCAGTTGAGTAAATTTCTTAAAGTTTGTTTGTATGCTTGTTTGTTTGTTTGTTTATTTATTTATTTAGAATGGGAGAAGGGGCAGAGGGAGAGAGAGAATCCAAAGCAGACTCCATGCTAAGCATAGAGCCCAACACGGGGGTCACTCTCACAACCCCACAATCATGACCTGAGCTGAGATCAAGAGTCAGATGCTTACTGACTGAGCCAACCAGGTGCTCCAGTTAATCTAAACATTAATAAAAAAAAATTAATCACATTCAAAAAACCCTTCCACAGAAGCTCCCTGAATACTGTTTCATCAAGTATCTGGACACTCTGTAATCCAGTCAAGTTGACACATAAAATTAACCACCACACCCCACTTTACAGATAGTTTAACAGACTCTGAGTTAAGTAACTTATCCAGACCACATAGTGAAGTTGTTAGCAAAGATTCGAACTCAGGTCTGCATGGTTTCAGCTACTCTAGGTCCAGGCTTATTTATGTAAATCATAGCTGTTTAAATTAAATATTAAATTGATTTATTAAAATATTATTAAGATCTTATTTTAAATAACAAGAATACAATTTTAATATTTAAAACAGTAAATGTTTAAACTAAAATATTATTTTCTAGTTTCTTCCAATAAATGCCTCCTTACTTTCTTTTTCCTGAAATGACCAGAAATGAAGAACTTCTTTAAATGTCTGATGTAGGACCTAGAATAATTAAATTACTTAAATTTAAACCTAAGAACTACAACTTTATAAACCAATCTCATAGATGCCTTTTTAAAATGCTATCTATAAGTAATAAGCATCTGGAAGGATTGGCATTCTTTTATTTAACATTTTAGAGAATATTTTATTCCCAGCGCTCAGAACATGTTTTCCCATGTTTGCTCCCTATCAATGCCTATTTGCCAAACTTTGCATGATCAAATAACTACATGAATAAATAAATGAGCAACTTTCAATTTTATCTACAAATTATCATGAATGTAGCAAATTTAGAAAGCTCTGTAGTCACCACACATACGCTGGGAGAGCAATCCCCTTGAGAACTGGTGAAATGATCATGATTTCTAGATTTTCTGTTGCTACTGGTGAATAAGTTCAGACGGCAAAGCTAAACTGTATCACATATTATTTCTAGCTCTGACACTGCTGTTATAGGATATGATCTTGCTGTTTGATAGCCTTGCATTAATTATTCACAGGCTCTTATTCTTCATTTTCTTTGCATCATTAACCTCTTAGAACGTGTCCCATTTTCCAGAGCTTAGTAGGCAAACAGTCATGACTGTAAATGCTGTGAGGATAAAGCACTATTTTATGGTATCTCTTTGAGTCTTACCTTCTAATGGCTTTATTTGGTTTCTTTCAGTGAAAAAGGCCATTGAACTGAAATCAAGAGGAGTCAAGATGATGCCCAGCAAGGACAGCAGCCATAAAAATTCTGTCTGTAAGTCTTCTTTCTTTTTATATAACGATTGATATGTCAGTTGGGGTGATACAGAGGAGAGAACGGATGGGTTCTGGGGAAGTAATTCTATAAACTGCTTTTCTTGCTTTTCCTGCTACTTTTCTACCTCCCAAAGTATTTTCTGACAGAAAGACTGTGTACTGGTTTCACATTGTCGGGGAAGAACGTCATGTTGACATTCTCCTGAATGAAGCTCCTAAATGTATCTCCAATCGATCTTCACTCTGTGTCCTCCTCAGTCACTGTGAGACTGGACCTTCCGATTTGTCCCTGAAATAAGTCTTCCACTGTCCGGTGTTTTGGTCCCAGTTTCCCTCTCCATTCCTGTATATACCATACACCACCCAGACTGATGTGTGGGACATAGAAGTCTTGTCTTATTGTTTTCCTATTAAAATGTTCTGAAGAACTGGTCTGAAGAATAAAATGGCTTCAGTGCCAGAAATTCGCTCTCTCCTTCCACTGAATGTAGAATTCCAAGCAATGCTCCAAGAGCCCCTCCCCCCTTCGAAGCCTTCCTTGACTCTCCCAGGCCCAGTTAGCTTTTCTGTGGTTTTATTCCCCTGGGGTCATGTTCCTACCTTTGTTACGGCCTTTATTTGTCACAGTTCTGCTGTGGGTTTACCTGTCCCACTAAATGGAGATCAGCAGGCTCCATCAGCTGGTACCCAACTGGCTGTTTTTGCAGTGTGGTCCTTTCCGGTGCACCATGCTATTTTTAAGATGTTCAAGCTGTTGGATTGCCTTTTCTGTTCTTTCTGGATAACTTGTTTTGGTGTCCCTACTTACTGCTCTCTTGGTACTCCTTAGGCAGTGTTTGCGACCCATCCATCTTACCTCTTTTCCCACTGTCTAGCGTTTAGTAGAAGTGGAAGGCTCAGGATGGACACCTGGAGCTCCTGCAGCTCAACAAACCCTGTTTTTACCCTTGTGCTATAGTGGGCTCCAGCAGGAAGTTTTATCTATGACAAAATACTCCACCACAACTAAAACAGAAGTAAAAACAACATACGTTTTTTAAAAATCACTTTGTAGGTTGACCTACCTCTGCTTTCTCAATATCCCTATTCTATGGTGTCCTTCTTATTGTTTATGTAACAATGGTCCATTGACTGTATGATGACTCTCTTCCTTAGCACTAGAAAAAGACAGAGAAGTAGACAAAGACCCCTAGGTTGTAGGTTTCAAATACTTGGCATATCTTAGATCTTTCAGGCTATCAAAACAAAGTACGCTAGAATGGGTAGTTTAAATTTATTTCACATGGTTCTAGGCTGAAAGTCTGAGATAAAGGCAGATTCAAGGTCTGGTGAGGACTTGCTTCCTGATTCAGAGATGGCTGTCATCTCGTTGTACCCTTGCATGACAGAGGGAGAGAGCATCTCCTGTCTCTTTTTCCGAGGCCACTAATCTCACTGGGAGGGCTCCGGCTCATAACCTACTTACCTCCCAGAGACCCCCTCCAAATACCATCACAGCGGGGGTTAGGATTTCAATAAATAATTTGAGAGGTGCAAAGACTCAGTCTATGAGATGGTGGATTCTCTAAACTCTGACTAGCTCAGGCCCTAAGGTATCCACCCGCCCCCACACACAAATCAATCTGCAAATATTTTTACTACACTTTCTTTTTGATAATCGTGGAAAGTGTCATTCAAATTAAACTGGACTAAAAAATGGATGAAATACAAATGAAGGCAGAAAACAACTGAGGGGCAGAGGAAGAAAGGAAGGGTTTTAATAATAAAGTTTTAATATTTTTATTGTTAACATTTAATTCTGGATGTTCAATAAGGTGGGGCATGTAATTCTTATAATAATTTTGAAGTTTACTTCTTATAATTGAACACCTTACAAAAATGACCCACAGCGATGTAGAACCACATGGCAGGTGAACCCCTCTATCAAATCCATCTTAGGTCTGACGTTGAACTTACCTGCTAGAGCCACACTTAGGCAGAAGCTTCTTTGTAAGAAGAACATCTCTCTGTCCTTACCTGAACAGACCATGAACTGACCAATGCCTGCTTACTCATTTGGCCCAAGAAAAGATTCTGTCCTTTCTCCCAGTGGTATTCAACTTTTGTTTTTGGTCAGACATGAGACTTAATTATTAGGAAAACAAAAATGAGGATTGAAGAACCTGAGGACCTTCTAAGTTCAGCGGTGTAATAAGTGATAAAAAGTTATTTCCATGGAAGGTGTAGCTGGAAAAACAAGTGTCATGTTTCCTAGAGAAATGGACATGCGTTTTGAAGCTAGACAGACAGGATTCAGTGGTTGTTAAGTGCATGGAGGATTGCCAAGTCCAGGTTTCATCATTTATGAAGTTAAGGCAATAATGACTTTTGTCCAGTAGATAAAGCATGGTGTTTGTAGGTCGCCCATTCCAGGATGTGGTGTAGCAGGGGCATTCAGCAGACCAAATCCAACGTGGACTTTCCATTTAGAAATGGGAAGAAGGGACGAATCTAAGTAGAAGGTCATCCAGGAATTTTCACGGCTTAGGAGGTCTTACTCTACAGAGGAGGAGGTAGGATTGAAACCACTGAACTTATTTCTATGATCTTAGATAATATTTTGGCCAGTCATCAGAGGTGAGCCTAGAACACACGAGTCTCCAGCAGGACTCTCTTAGCTCTATCCCAAGAGCTAGGTTCTCATGTAGATCACAGCCTGTGATGTTCTCGAAATTAAATTAAATACAAGTATCTCTTGTACAACTTACACAATTATGTAAGCTGCTTCCTCCATTGGAGAGTTTTGGTAAATGGATGACAAAATATCCATTAAAGCTGTTTAGCACAGGGTCTGGCGGCCATTGCTAGCTCTTGTCCACCTCACCCTCCGCTGACCTCTGTGTCGTGTTTTTTATTCTATTTTGACATGTTTTGGTGTTGTGCCTATGCTCCCTTCTTCCTGAGACCCGGCACAGAGTAAGGGACGTGACAGCCATACCTGCGTGATTCCTTTCTAATTCCAGAAGCTTGAACGGTGTCTGCCTTGCAGTGCTCACACAGGCTCACCTAGCGAACGCCAAACAGGAACAGACACAGTAACTGGTTTGCTCCTACACCAAGGTCATGTCCATCACAAGGGGCGTGGGGCGGCTGAAGGAAAGCAGGAACGTGAGGCTTCCTGTTACCTCCTTCAGAGTCCGCTCCACCCAGTTCTGCTCCAAGGTGCAGAGGCCCAAGGTCACAGCTCTTCGCAGACAGACTGACCCTACATGTCCCTTTCCCTCTGGATTAGATGCTAATAGTGTTTCCCCTGGTTGCTTCCAGTCTAAAGGCTGATAGTAGCCCAGCTCTTAGTTACTAGGTCGTGAGGGACCACCCTGTGCCTAGTGGCCTCTCTGGATTTACTCGGGATAAACAGTCCCCTTGTAAGGATTCTTGCCTTATAGGATTCTCCTCCTGAGTGACTCTGTTTGCCGTGCGGACCCTGTTGAAGGTGATAGAAACTGCTCAAGATTCTGGTCAACCACAGAGGGCTAACTACTCAGAGGTTCAGGTGTTTGAAAGAAACAAAGGAACACAAACACTAGACAAGGAAGGAGTCATGACGTCTGGCAACACCGGTCCAAGCCTGACCAAGTGCCAGGAAGAGAGACAGAGGCCCTGGCTGGAGAAAAGGAAGGCTGTGGCAGACGGCCTCAAGGGACTCATGGTTTGATGCTGGAAGGCTGATATCATGACAGCAGTTAGATGACGACAGTGCAGAAATGATGTAAATGGGAAGTGTTCTATAGCAAGAGCAAGCAAGGGTTTTTTAACTTGTACGTTAAGAAAGTTGACACCAATCTGTAGTAGCTGGTACGTAGGTTTAAAACAGATAACCCATTGTTTCATTTGAGAATAAACAGTGCCTGTACCCGAATACACGCCACCGTCTGGGTTCCAGCCTCTCAGCACATCTCCTTCTGGGCCAGCGTGTATGTCCTTCCTAGACCTGCTTGATTATCCATTTGGTCCAAGATGAGCCAGAGGTCTGCTCAGGGAACCCCCTTCCCAGCTGCCGCCCTACTCGGGATCACACACTGAACTTCCTCATCTTCAGACGGCTCAAACGACCAAACACTTAGCACAAGTTTACTAACTAGAGGAAGAAAGGGAAAACACGTGAAAGGCTCATTTTCCCTAGTGTGGAACCAAAGCCCTACACATTCTCTGTTCTGTTCTTCTCGATGGAATTGAATCTTCGGTGAATTTTGCTCTGGAATCACTATGTTGGTCAGCTTATTCAGCCAGCCCTGATTTCATGTACCAATTAACCCTTAGTAATTCACCTTAATCCTCAACATGCACAAACTTCATCACGTAGCGTGGGGAGACGGCCTAAGCTGTGGGGCTCCTCAGCCCTCTGTGTAATGAGGGCAATTGATTTCCTGCGTTCAATCTCAGAATTAAATGACGTAGAAGTTTATTTTTGTATCAGGCTCATTCATTATTGATTAATAATGTTTTCAGAAAATCTCCAAGATAGTTAAGGTATTAATTCTGTGTATTGCTCTAAATTTCTAATTATTTTAAGCTTTGAAAAGATAGATGCACAAATGGAGGCATCATGCAACAGAAGGGCGTCTGTAATAAGCTTGGTGAGCACTTCACCCCGATCTTCCTTGCTCTCCCTGAGTGAAGATGGGCTCACCTTTACCCTGGGATTGGATCCTGTCAATCCTAAGGGATTATTAAATTGCCACTGCCTATTTTTAAATGATGGTAAATGGTAGACATAGTTTCTTCTCCCTCTTCTTTTTCTTGGGATTCTCCTCAGCAGAATGCAGTTTTAGCAGCTCCATGTGTGAGAACCATGAGGCTAGATAATCCGTTAGTACCCTTCTAACTCCAAAATATAAAAAACCGTCAGGGGGAGGATCAACGAAAGCCTCGGTTCTTATTTTCAGCTAGAGACTGTTTTCTCCATGTAAAGTTAAAGACAAATGACTTTACAAATTCAATATCGATGTGTTGCAAGTCGCTCAGATGAATTGATGGCACATGCTGTGTATTGACCTCTGCAGTCACAGTGGTTTTCCCCAATGCAGAATCCTGATTTAATGCAAAGCAGAATAAAACATTGCGGAGAAACTGAACAGTACTGTGCATTGTCTTATAAGTCCTTAGGTAGAAATAACACCAGAACTTTATAAAATAGATGACCCTAGAATTTTTCTACATTTGACTATAAACCATTTATTTCATTGACTTTTTTCCTATGGACAATCATTTTTTTTTCCTACCTTGAGAAAGAAATACCTGAAGTAAAGTAGTCCAAGTTGCCAAACAGTCCTGCTAATGAGAAGTAATTGATCAAATATCATCCTCTGTGATGATGCTAAGTAGTTCCATTTTTCTCTTTTTTTTTTCTCAGAAATTACTTAGAAGGGTGGATTTTAAATTTTTGTAGCTCTGGTTTTAGAATGACACTGCAAAATGACGTCTTAACCACTTTATACCGCTAAAAATATAATCACAACTGTATCACGTCTGAGTCACCTTTTTAACACGCTGTGACTGCTTAATCCATTTTCTAAAATATGCCATTATAAATGATTTTCTATCAGCCTGGGGTCATACTGCATTTATCCACTTATCACTGTAATCGCAACATTAACAGACTTCATTTTTTCTTAAGTCTGGATAAATTTAAGAACATGTGGAACATGCTAGTTCGTAACGTTCTCTTTCTGCTTATTTTCAGATGGGCTCAAAAAAAAGATTCATCTTATGTCTTGCATAGTTTCTTCTTTCTTGTCGGATTCTAAGCTTAGTAAGGTTATCACAAACAAAGGGTTCACTCCAAGAAGAGTCTCTCATATCAGCCTTTTCTATAAACAGTGACACATGGAAGTTAAGGGAAAGGAAAAGAGAAACCACTAGTTCTTATGAAGGGGGTTAAAATAAGAGATTTTTTAAAAAGACATGTGATCCCAGTAACTGTCATGTGGAAAGCGGTTCCTATATGATCCACTTCTAGAATGGAATGAGACCTGTTTGCTTTCTTATCCTGGACTTCTCTCTGGATTTTCAGGCTCTAACATCCACCTGGCCACCCTAAATTTTCATGCCCATACGTCATAGGCATCTCTCCCTCGTGCCAGACCATTCCTTTTCCTCACCCAGGACCTGCAGCCTGGTCCCGGTCCTCTCTCCAGGAGCCATCAAGCCTCCCCTCTCCCCGCACACATCAGAGGTCAACCATTTCTGTTTACCTCCCAACTGTCATTGTCCCTTTCGTGCAGGACTGCGTGAATCTCATCCAGCCTCCTTGTGCTGACCTCCACACCACCACCAGAGTCATCTGGGAGAAACAGCAGTAGCTTCTAGCCATTCTGCTCTCAGCCCTTCAAAGGTTTCCATCACAGCCCTCCCCCAACTCCAAATTACTTTGGACATCCCACAAGACCCCCTCACCCCCCTGCTCTCTCCCCTCTTCTTCTCGCCCTCATCCACGAGTTGGGAGGTGTTCTGTAAAGACCGCAGACCTTCCACCGCTCTCTGTTCTCTGTTTCCTCAGTTGTCCTCAAGAGTCTCTTCCCTCCTTTCCTTCAGGTCATCTCTCAACAGTCAGCCTCGCTGCGGGGCTCTCACTGATCATTCCGCCTTCACACGCCTTGCCCGCCCACTGCTCTGTGGCTCTTGCTCCTTGCTCTGTGTCTCGCTGCACCACTTCCGACATGCCGCGTCCCCCACGCGCGCGTACGTGCTGTGTGCGCTTGCGTGGGTATGTGCGCGTGTGTTCTTATTGAGTCCCTTTACCTCCACTCCTCCTGCTACGGTGTAAAGTCCTTGAGGACAGGGTTTTTTCTGCTTTCTTCACTTTTTTTTTTGCTCCAGAGGTACAGGTCTGTGAATCATCAGGTTACACCTTTCACAACATTCACCACAGCACAGACCCTCCCCAGTGTCCACATCTTCACTGATATTTACCAGGTACCTAGCAGAGTCATGGGCAGAGAACAGAGAAAGTTTTGTGCCCTGAGTGACTGGGGTTCCTAGTTATGTGGTGGCCTAGAGCAGTGTGACTGAAGTGATGCTCACATTTTTCTTCAATTATGTCTTTGTATTTCCCATCTTATCCGTGTGTTCAGTCATCACACATTGGGGAAAGACCAGTAGTTCAGAGCTGTTCAGAATATGTTCCTTCCCTAGTGGAAATTACAGGCTACTTCTATTTCTAGTTATGTAAGTATTTATCAAAAAATGATTGTTGTAGTAAACGTAGCAACATTCACTGAGGTTTGAGTAAAGGCAGAAATTTTTTCTTTCCAAATAGTAGCAGATCAACTCATAAAAAAGAAGAACCTGCAGAAAGAAAAAAAAAGAATCTGCAGAAAGAGAGGATGTAGAACAATATTAAATGAAGCGGGTGCTATGCCAACCAAGACACCACATCTTCTCTATGAGACCTCTTTAATGGCTGGGTCTCTTGAATGTCTCCTTTATAGACATTTGCTTGGCATTGGTCAAAAGAGAAGTACACTTATCACCAAAATAATATGTATTACATTAAAAAGGCAAATAATTGAAAGATACATCCAGTAGAATACAATTCTGTGTTCTTAGAGCATGATGCCCGCTCCACGTAAGGAGACATTAAAACCACGAGGAAGTATTTTTTCAAGTTTCTGTTACGAGTTGATAAGAGTGTATAGTGAAGTCCCACCATCAGTGCAGATTTTTGGGCTCTAGGAGGTCAGAAAACACTCTGTGACCCATGACTGTCCCCCCCGCCACTGCTGAAGGAGTCCGCCTGCCAGGAATTCCCGAGTGGGGCGTGCCTGCTTTGGGGGAGGTCATTTGGAGAATGGAGTGAAGGGTGACAGTCTTGCCCCAGCCTGCCCGCCAGAGCCAGAGCTGGAGGGGGGCTGGGACGGAGGGAGCGGGGAGGGAAGGAGAGGGAGGTGAGGCAATGAATAGTGCTGAATAGCCCACGTACTACGCCCTCTAAGATGAGGCTGCCCAGGGGACAGCATCATCCCTGCTCCCTTAATCTTACCAGCTATCCATGACGCTGTGGGCCTCCTACACCCGAGATTTTATCCTGGAGTAATTTTCATCCAGCCGTGATTTCCCAAGCACCTGCATGTGCTATTGTTCTATTAATCCCTGTGGGAATCATCTTCAAAAATTAACACAATTTGCTTTACCCATTCCGCAAAAACCATGTTTCTTTTCATAATAATATTGTTGTAGTCACTGCGCTTGTTATTAAATTGCCAGCCGTGGTAGTCATCATCGGGTTTTGTTTTCAGGGGACCTTCTTGGGGTATTATAGATGGGTGATTTATTTGAATGGTAGTAGACTACAGTGATTTGTAATACCACTACAGAAAAAAGCCATGCCTGCTATTCTCTGTGGTGGATTTCTGGCACTAAGTGCTCCAGATCTTGCTTTGAAGCAGATTTTGACAGTAGGAAAAATAATAGCCCCATTAACCTCTAACAGTTGTGTAAAGGTTTAATAAAACACAAGGGATAATTGCCCCAATCTACTTTGTTCTATCATAAAATGCAATAATATGGAGTTTTGCAATTGTTAAAGATCCTCGTTTTCTTAACAAAGATCCATCCCCACATAGCATGAATATACTAGATTGCATAAATTGCTTCATAAATCAGGTAAGTAAATTATGCTTGCAGTTTCTAAATAGGCCTTTGTCACTGCAGGAGCTAAAATATCTTTTAAAATGCTACGGAAACTCTTGCTGCAAAGGGGAAGTGCTATCTGGATACAGGGGGAAGAATAGCGTCACTGGTAACTGGAAGCAGAAGCAGGTGGTTCATCAATTATTTAGCACACCATTTACATATATAATTTCTTAAGTCACCAGAAAAAAAGACCTATTAAAATATGTAAAATAAGACATTGCTTGATTGGATTATAGACGGTTAAATCTTAGTGTAACCCTAGTAGGAAGTACGATGCTTTTTAAATCGTTTCAGCATACGATTGGGGAGTGTAATTGATTAACTAAAGGGAAAAACCCACTTTGCAAGTTGACTAGAGAATGCATTCTTTTATTGCCAAGGGTGAGGGGCAAACAACCCACAGATCATGGAGGACCTGAAAGAACAGGATGAATTTTAGCATTTCCGTCACTTATTTTTTTCTGGAAGCCCAAAATATCAGATGAGTTTTCATCCAATTTTATAAAATAACTTAATCTTCCCCAAATAATTGGATGAAAAGAATTCTGAAGCTCTGGAGAATTGTGGGATTATTGGTATTTGGGTGTCAATACAGTTAAAATAATTCCAGTAGCATTAGAAGGAATCACCGTTTTGTTGTAATTAAATCACCTTTTATGATTGAATGTTTGTGGTTAGTAACTTTGGTCAGAAACTCTAAGGATGAAGCTAATTAATCATGGTATTTTCTTTATAAATTCAGTAAAAGCCATCCATTTTATACACAAGGAAACTGAGTCAGTGAGATACGTTATTTAACCTCACAGTAAAGACGGAGCTGGAGTATTTAGTATCATCAAGGGGAATTCAGAGAAAAGGTACACATCACTTAAGCTTCATCATTTTATCTAAATCATATTTTAAAGGTGCAGGGAGAAAACTGAAAATATTTTCAGATTAAGTCTTTTAACTTGAGTGCTTATAAAATTACAAGATCATAACATTGAAATTGAGTTCCAGTTTTCAGGGAGAAATCAGTTTGCTCAGACTTGATAACTTCGCCTTGCCAAATAAGAAATTAGATAAATGAACTCATGTTGGCCAAATGGTGATTACATTGATAACTTATGTTAATTTTTAGGAAAGCAATTAGTGTGTTCAGTAACGTGGAATATGTCAGAAGAAACATAGGTACTGTGTGTGTCTAGATGAGGGGAGAAGGGGAAACACCCACCTTTCTCCAGTTATTCAGCAAAAACCCATCCAGAAGACACTGGTGCTTTCAGACTCAGGCCAGGGGCTGGTGAACTCACGTCCTACCTGCATCACAGGTGACCCTCCAAAGACTGGGAACACCTGACATGTGCCCCACACAGTGTCTTTCTCATATTTTACTTGTTGCCAATCTCTCTTTTTAACTATTTGTTTTGAAATGATGATAGATTCTGAGGAACTTCCAGTAAAGTCTACAAGGAGGTCTTGTACCTTCACTGTTGTCCTGAATGGTGACATCTTCCCTAACTGTAGCATAATATCACAAAGGGTATATTGATTTTGGAGCAATCCACAGAGCTTACTTGATTTAATCAATGTTACTTGCACTCGTGTGTGTGTGTGTGTGTGTGTGTGTGTGTGTGTGTGAGCGTGTGTGTAGGTTGGTGCCTTTGTATCATATGTGTGTATGTGTGGGATCTTATAACCATCACCACAATAAAGATACAGAGAGGCTCCCTCCCCACAAGGCTCCCTGGCGCTACCCTCTGACCACCGCTCGTCTCCTCTCCATCTATCAGTTTGCTGTTGCGAGAACATCACATAAATGGGACCATTCAGTGTGTAACCACCTGTGGTTGGCCTTTTCCCTCAGCACAACCTACTTGCCATCCATCCGAGTGGTTGTGTGTTAAGTTTGTTCCTTTTCTTGCTCTGAGGTATCCCATGGCTGATATACCGGTTTGTCCAACCATTGCCCCATTGAAAGATAGTGGGTTTGTTTCCAGTTTGAGGCTATGAAGAATAAACCAGCTATGACATTGTGTGATGACTGGCTTCCACGTGAACATGGGTTTCTATTTCTCTTGAGTAAATACCAAGAGATAGAATCGCTGTGTCACATAATATTTGCAAGTCTAACTTTATAAGAATCTCCTCGACCTATTTCCAGAGTACCTGTATCACTTTCCACCCTCACAAGGTGCTTGTGTGATCCAGTTTCCCAGCATCCTCGCCAGCTCTTCATGCTGTGACTTTAAAAAATAGCCGTTCTGATAAGTAGGTAGTGATGTCTCATTATGGTCTTGATTTGCATTTCCTTCATGGCTGATGATGTTGAACATCATTCCATGTGCTCATTTGCCATCTGTACATCTCCAGTGAAATGTTGGCTCACATATTTTGACCACTTTCTATTTGGATTGTTTTTGTTTGTCTGTGTGTTTGTTTTTCCTGTTAAGTTTTGAGGGTTTGTTAGACACTCTAGAAGCTCATCCTTTGTGAAAAGTGTAGTTTGCAAATAATTTCTCCCCATTTGGAGGTTATCTTTTCATTCTCTTCAAAGGGTCTTTTGCAGAACCAATCTCTCTCTCTCTGTCTTTTTAGCTGATAGAGTTATATCTATTAATTAATTAATTAATTAATTAATTAAATCGATTCTAGTTTCTGCAATCACACATGGCATGGGCAGGAACAGCTGGTTGGTGGCTACTCTAAAGACGAAGGCGTGAGGCCCCATCCCCAGAACCCCATGACCTGCTTGGATCCTGCAGGTTGTTTGCAATTTTAAATCCTACATTCTAAATGCCCTATACATAGAAGGCAAAGAAACTGATAAAATGTCCTTATTTATAATCCCACAACTGATTAGATATTTTCCTGGGTATTCAAATGAGCTGTAAAAATTTTAAAATAAGGGAATTTAAATTATGAAAATAAAGCTTAATTCAAATAATAAAGAGTGAAATAAGTATATTTTATAAATTCTTATTGATTTTTTTCCCAAAATTGCTTATCTTTTATTTCTACTTTGACTATATATTCTTAGATTTGAAATGGACTATTCTGTTTCCCTTATTTACTCTATTGTCTTGGCTATAAAATGAAACAGCCTTAATATAAGTCATCAAAGAAATATAACATTTTTAAAAAAAGAAATGTAACGATGTTATTTTAACTTTAAAAGTGTTTACCATTTTTTAATGAATCTATCCAAATTAATTAGCACAATAATTGGATTAAATTAGAGAATTTAATCACAATAAATGATTATATTTATTTGATACAGTATGTATTTGATCATATTCCTTGAGTTCAGTCCATTTATGTGATTTTTATAAAGAAGCAGCATATGGAGGGGCGCCTGGGTGGCTCAGCTGGTTAAACATCTGCCTTCAGCTCACGCCTTAATCCCAGGGTTCTGGGATCGAGCCCCATGTTCAGCCCTGTGTCCACCCCCACATCAGGCTCCTTGCTCAGTGTGGAGCCTGCGTCTCCATCTGCCCTTCCCCCCGCTCGTGCTCATTCTCTCTCTCAAAATAAATAAACAAAATCTTTTTAAAAAGAAACAGCATTTGGAGAGATGTGATATGTGGAAGTTTATGACAGAGGAGAAAAATAAGTTGTGTTTTAAGATACGTATATGAAAATATATGGCAAATCAAGGAGACAAGAAGCTAAGATTAACAAATAGGATAATTCGTAAAGTGCTTTGCAGACAGAAAGCACCATATTTTGCAAACATTGTGTGTTGCAATTATTATTAAAATACTTTCAGGATTTCAATTTGCTTGTTTAAATCACCTGTTTTATAGTTTGATCTGTTAATCTGAAAGGCATGTAGGGTGGTATAAACCATGTGACATCCAAACAAGATACTTTCATTATGTACCTGGGAAAATCATAGCTTCAAGTAAAAATTCAAGTACGATAATTAATATGTAGGAAATTTTCCAGACACCTCTCCTGTCCCACGAAAATCATTACAGCTTTTTTTGTGCAAATGTTTGCATGATAAGGATTTCACAAGTCTTTGTAGGTTTCTGACATTAGGAAAAATGATCCCATATAGTTATGTGTACTTTTCAGAAGGGCTGATTCACCTGTTATCCCTAAAGAGATAGGAAGGAATTGGGAGAATATCAAATGCATTAGGTAAGTGTATCATGCAATGAATACAGCGGTAATTTCTGTGAAATGAAAAAAGAATCCTATTATAAATTGAAGAAATATTTGATGATTGATCTATAATCTGCATCCAGTTGGTCGTGTTTGAGTATGCTTAGAATAGCGCTTAGCTATAATCTGCCCCTCCAACTAACCAAAATGCCATTTTACTTACTTTTGGTCAGTTTTCTAGTATCCACATAAAAATTACTTGTGACGGATTTTGACCCAACTTCATTTTTTCATTACATGTTCTTTACATCACAATGGCTTGTTTAAACTTGCTTTAGTTGAATGAATAACTTCATTTCTGGTTTTTATTCCCTTTAAAAATGAAAATAACAAACTAAAATCTCTTTTTTGGATGTTCTTATAAAGTGTATGAACATTTGAACATTTTTCTCCAGGATTATCCTTCAAAATAACATACACATCTTTAAAATCTGGTAGAAAGCCAACAAACAGCATCCTATCTGTGTGCTCTTCTGTATCTGGGATAAACTCCAGTGACCATAACATATAGCCAGACTTGTGTTTCTCATGATTTGTCTACCAATACTCACTCTACTAAGAGGTTTAGGTGGAATGTACTTTGTTAAAATGAGGCTAAGTATACCAGATGATTTGAGCAATTCTTTTTTTTTTTTTTTGCTATTTAGCATTTGTTTTTAGCCATGAAGTGTTTTTGATAAAGGAGAGTAATTTGCTAATCCTGCATTATGGCATTTTAATTTTAATTGAATTAAGATCTTTGTTTATATTTCAAAGTTTTCAAAGGTTTGTTGCATCTATAAGATAACTATTTTTTTTAAATTTTATTTTTATTATTTGCCCAAGGGGTACAGGTCTGTGAATCATCAGGCTTACATCTTTCACAGCATTCACCAAAGCACAAACCCTCCCCAATGTCCATAACCCATCCACCCTATCCCTACCCTCCCACCCCCCAGTAACCCTCAGTTTGTTTTGTGAGATTAGGAGTCTCTTATGGTTTGTCTCCTTCCCCATCCCATCTTGTTTCATTATTTTTCCCTCCCTACCCCCCACGACCCCCCACCCTGCCCCTCAAGTTCCTCATATCAGAGAGATCATATGATAATTGTCTTTCTCTGATTGACTTATTTCGCTCAGCATAATACCCTCCAGTTCCATCCATGTCGTTGCGAATGGCAAGATTTCGTTTCTTTTGATAGCTGCATAATATTCCATTGTATATATATACCACATCTTCTTTATCCATTCATCTGTTGATGGACATCTAGGTTCTTTCCATAGTTGGGCTATTGTGGACATTGCTGCTATATCTTTAATATATAGTTTGTGTCTGTCAGGATCTCAAATATATACAGTCTATATTCAATTAATGTGTGTCTCCAGCTTATGTTATTTTACTCTCTTTTCCTCTCCCACATTTTTGTTCTTAGTTTTTTCAAATGTCCTTCACAAATGTTTAAAGGAGGGCTTTAGTTCAGAGAGCATGTTTCACATAGTTGATATTTTCAGTATCAAAATGGTTATACCTCTAGCCTTTTGTTTGCTTGTTTTTTGCCGTATCTTTCCATTTTGCTTTTGGCCTAACAAGTGGTTTTAGAAAAGCTTGAATAAAAATCTCCTTCATATTATATTTTTAAAACACAGTTTGGGAGCTGATTTCAAGTTCAGTTGTGCTGTTTAGAAAGGAACTAATCGGAGTAAATGTATGGTATTAATACCGTTTTCTCGTAGGTGCCATGTGTCTGCATTCCTAATCCTACATTTGTTTCTCAAGTTGGCCCGCATTCTTTTTGTTTATTTTTATTTGGCTTTGTTTTTCTTAGTGCTCATTTTTTAAATTAGTAAACAATTATTTGAGAAAAGTTGTCAGAGAAAAATTGTTCAGAAAGTGCAGAGAGTTCGCATCTACCACCTATCACCCCAAATCCCCCAACCCCAAACACACATACAGCCCCCCCCCACCCCTGAGTGGTTGGTACTTTTGTTAGAACTGACAAATCAATAGGGACACCTCATTATCAACCCAAGTCCACAGTTTATGGTTCCCTCTTGGTGTTGTGCATTCTGTGTATTTGAATAATGCATAGCGTCAAGCATTCACATACAGAATAGTTTGATTGCCCTACAAATTCCCTGTGTTCCACTTATTTATTGCTCCTCTCCCTGCTAAACCCTGAAGACCACTGGTCCTTTTACTGTCTTCACTGTTTTGCCTTTTCCAGAATGTCTTATAGTTGGAATCATACAGGATGTGGCCTTTTCAGACTGGCATGTTTCATGCGGTGATATGCCGGGGTTTTCCCATGTCTTTTCACAGCTTGGTGCTCATTTCTCTTTTGTGCTGGACAATATTCTATTGCCTGGATGGACCACAGTTGATTTATCCATTCACCAACTGAATGACATCTTGGTTGCTTCCAGATTTTAGCAATTATGAATAAAGCTGCTATGAAGGGACACCTGGGTGACAGACACAGTTGGTTAAGCCTCTGACTCTTGATTTTGGTCATGAGACGGAACCCTGCATTGGGCTCCCCACTCAGCGGGGGGTCTGCTGGAGATTCTCACCCTGTCCCTCTCCTGCTCCTGCTCTCTCTGTCTCTCTAAAATAAGTAAATAAATCTTAAAAAAATGATCCGATTAAAATCCAAACACAGAGTTTTGTGTGGACCTAAGGTTTCAACTCCTTTGGGTGAATATCGAGTGTGATTCCTGGATCTCGGAGTTAGACTACGTTTGGTTTTGTAAGAAAGCCCCCAGATACCTTCCACAGTAGCTGCACCACTTTGTATTCCCACCAACAGTGAATGAGCGTTCCCACTGCTCCGTATCTTCATTGGCATGTGGTGTTATCGATGTTCTGGATTTTTCTCATTCTAAGGGATCTATAGGAGTATTTGGATGTTTAATTTGCATTTCCTAGGAGCATCTTTTCATATGCTTTTTGCCATCTGTGTATCTTCTTTGTTGAGATGCCAATCCAGGTTTTTTGCTCATTTTGGTTGGTTGGTTGGTTTTCTTATTGTTGAGTTTTAAGAGTCTTCGTATATTTTGAATAACAATTTTTTATCAGATATGTAATTTGCAAGTATTTTCTTCCCAACTGTGGCTTGCCCTCTTATTCTCTTAATATCACAGAGCAAAATATTTTAATTTTAATAAAGTCCAACTTTTCAATTTGTTAATGGATCATGCCTTTATTGTTGTACTTAAAAAGTCACTGCCATGGTGCCTGGGTGGCTCAGTCAGTTAAGCGTCTGACTCTTGATTTCAGCTCAGGTCATAATTTCAAGGTCGCGAGTTGGTGCCCTGTGTAAGACTCTGCACTAGGGTATAGCCTGCTTCAGATTCTCTCTCTCTCTCTCCCTTTGTTCCCCACCCCCACCACTGCTTGCTCTCACTCTCTCTCTCTCTAAAATAAAAATACATCTTAAAAAAATGTCATTGCCATACGCAAGGTCATTTAGATTTTCTTTTACCTTCTGAGAGTCATATATTTTGCATATTATATTTAGGTATATAATCCATTTTGAGTTAATTTTTGGAAGTATGCAAGATCTGTGTTTAGATTCAGTGTCTGGCATGTGTCTGCCCAGTTGTTCCGGCACCATCTGCTGAAAGGTCTGTCTTTTCTCTGTTGAATTGCCTGTGCTACTTGGTCAAATAGAGATCGATTGGACTATATTTATGGGTCTATCTTTGGGCTGTCTGTCCTCTTCCAGTTTATTTGTCAGTTTTGCCAATATGGAACTGTCTTGATTACTATAGCTTAATAGTAATCCCCATTCTATACAGCAATTCAGAATCTCAATCATTCTACAGTTTTACCCAGAATGCTTAAAATGTAGATTTGTTTCTTAAACTAAGAAATCTTGGGCTAGAGAGATTTTGCAAGAGTGACACTAAATTTCAGTGCACTGAAAAATATAGAATTTATATGTTTTTCTCCAAATGGGCTTCCCCCCCAACATTTCACTTTGTATATAATAATTATAGATGGTTGCTAGCATTTATTAGGCACATGTAGTACAGGAAAGTTCTACACATATTAGAAAGATTTTATCTACTAATATCTACACATATTAGTAGATTTTATTACCCTTCTGAACAGTAATTACTACCCCCCTTTTATGTTAAGGAACCAAGTTTCCAAGTGCACTTAGCAGATCCAAGGTCTAATATCTGAAGGCCAAGCACATCTACACACTACATTATCTCTTCTTTATAAGAATCACTGGATGATTAAACTTTCTACTGGCATTTATAAAAAAGAACTTTAAGACTTTCCACATTTAAAATCAGTGATTTATATTCTATTATATTCCATTTCAAAGTAAAAGGGACAATATTTGTAATTTTGGATAAATGTGTACTATTGTGTTCATTCACTTTCCTGAAACATATATGTATTCTGGCCAATTTATGGCCATCGCTATTATGTACTTTAATTGTATCTGAATATAAGGTATTGAAATACTTCAAAATAGTTAAAGAGATTCCATATTCAATGGTCTGAACCCACTGAACATCTTTATTAAAAAAAAAGGCAGAATAAATGAGCAAAGAAATCACTAAAAATTGATACTAAAGTTTTTCAGATTTAAAAGGAAGAAGTCTTTAAATTCAGACAAGCAAAGAAAATGGGTGGATAGGAAGAGGAGGGATCAGAATAAGGTGGGGAATTGCTCAACGTGCTCTCTCAGCACCTGACCGTGGAGGACAGTATGGACATGAAGCCCACAGTATCTTCTCCTCTCCAAAGAGACTTTTTAGTGGAGCAAAGATCAAGTGGCACTTTGCCATAACTCAAGGTGCCCATGTCTTCAAGAGAGCTGCTGGTTTCCAAAGGTCTTCAGCCATTCATTAAAGAAACAGGGCCAGGGTACCACCAGCCCTGGCATGGGTCGTTCAGAGCAAACTGTGAACAGTGCTCAGTCCTGCCTGAACTCTTCAGAGGGACACCTCCGAGACCAGTTTACTTAAAATGGGGGGGGGGATAGCATTTGCACTGAGAAGATCTTCAAGAAAATAAAAACCGTGTTATTTTTCTTATAGATTTCTTAATGATGATTCTGCTTTATCATTTATTTTAAAGGTTGGTGGTAATAGCCTTAAATTAGAAATAGAGTAGATTTCCTTGTAGATGTGGCTTCTGTATTCATCATACATTGAAATGATAGGTAGAGATGGTCTTATCAATCCATGAACAGGTATCCACCTATCACACATAGGGTAACCATATACTTTATTATCCAAACTGGAGCTTTTTTTGAGGACTGGGGGGAGGTGTCTGGCATGAATGTATAAATTGGAACTGTTCTTGGACACACCATGATGTAAGGTTCCCGTGCCCTACACCGTGTGGACGTTCAAGGACAGAAGAAGGATTACGTACATTTGTAGTCACATCTTTAAATCTGTGTAGGATCCTGTATTTACTGGACGTCGATTGGATGTTTTGTTAGATTCTATAATGTGCTTCAGTGTAACTCCTCACCCCCGCCCCATTTCACTGTACCCCTGCCCCTGGCCTCATATGTTTAAATGGACTTCTGTGTGGAAATGGTGCAGGCAGGAATTTCTGGCTAGACCTTCCTTCTCTAGAGAGAAGGAAGCCAGAAGCTGATCTTGTGGTGTATGTGGTCTCACCTCCCCATTTTGCAAAATCAAATGGGTTCTGAGGCTCTTCCCTGAGGTTACACTGCTGCCCATGAAAGAAAAATCTGGACAGAGCCTTCCTAGTGAGTACTCCAGGCTGCTGCTGGTATCCATGAAGCCAAGAACTCAGGTGGATGAGCTGAGCTCTGATTTTACAGAAACGAGCCCAAGCTTGGCCTCAAATGATACTTCCATCCTACGTAGAACAGTTGTAAGAAATTTCTACAGTGGAAAAAACAATTAAACTGCTGAGTCATTAAATTCAATGTAATGGGTGGAGTGAGCCGTAGAGCAACTTTATTTTGTAGCCACCCTTCTGGGGAAAAGCCAAAACCAAAAACCTGGTTGGCTTTTCCAAGTCAGGCTCTGGTTTTATCAGTCAGCTTAAGTGTTCCCAAAACAAGGGACTCCGTCATTATATTTTTTATAATGAGACCAACAAATTGATTTATAGCTGATATATGTCTTACTTCAGGAAGTGAGCTTGAATTATTTTGCTCTCTCTTTTTTTCTTTGTTGGGATATAACTGACATATAACATTGTGTAAGTTTAAGGTGTACAACATGATGATTTGATACATGTGTATATTGTGAAATAATTACTATAATTAGGTTAGTTAATGCTGTGATTGCCTCACATAATTACATTTTTTGATGGGAGGGAGGGTGGTGAGAACATTTCAGATCTACTTTCTTAGCAATTTTCAGGAATATAATACAGTGTTATTAACTATCCATGCTGTACATTAGGTTCCCAAAACTCATTCATCTTATACTTGGAAGTTTGTGCCCTCTGACCAATCTTTCTGGGGCCACTTTCCCCACTCCCTAGGACCTGGCAATCACCATTCTACTCTTTATGCTAGGAGTTCTGCTCTTTTAGATTCCAAGTATAAGTGGAATCATACAGTGGGTTTCTTTCTCTGTCTGACTCCTTTCAGCACAATGCCCTCAAGGCCCACCATATTGTTATACATGGTAGAATTTCCTTATTTCTCATGGTTGAGTAATATTCCGTTTTAAATATAAACCATGTCTTCTTTACCCATGTATCCACTGATGGACACATAAGTTGTTTCCATGTCTTGGCTATTGTGACTAATGCCCAGTGAAAACGGGAATGGGAGTGCAGATATCTCTTTAGATAGTGATTTCATTTCCTTTGAAAATAAACCCTAGAACGGGATTATCTAATCATATGGTTATAGTCCCTTTTTTTTTTTTTTTGAGGAACCTCCATACTGTTTTCTGTAGCAGCTGTAGCAATTTACATTCCCACCATATGTTGATCCTTCTAAGTGGAGCTTGTCTGAATCTAGAAATGTTGGTTCCAAAATGAACTTGCTTGCTGCACTTTATTCCAAAGATAGCTTAACGGTAAAATTTGGCCAAGTTCTTCTCCACAATGCTACAAATTCAGATAGAAAATTTAGAAGGGCATAAAATACGTACAAATGGTGACTACAGTAAACACTTTGATGGAAATGCTAGAGCCAGTTTGGAATATGATCTGCGGCATTCAGAATGAGGGTGAGTGTGCGGGCTGCAGTAATGTTACGACTATTTTAACTTCTGTATCATTATCCCAAACGGGTTCCAAAGAGAACAAAATACATGGTAGGAGAGTGAAGTCTGATTTTGGATGGCATGGAAAGAAGGCAGAATATATGCACATCATTGGCAAGCAAAGAAAAATTCCAAAATCTGCATCTCAATAGGAATGTTAAGTATCAAAGAATCATTCAGATGAAAAAATATTTCAAGTTGTGGATTTTCTATATTTAGAATAAGCCATCTTAAATTAAAATTGAGAAAACTTTATCCATTTGGTGTTCATCTGTTAATTCAAATATGTTCACAAGAGTTTAGATCATGCTTTTCCTTCATATCAAACAAAAATTTTACATGATTCCATTTTTTCTAAAACTTTATATTTTGATACACATTTCAAATAAATAATAACATTAAATAAAAATGAGCAAATTCTTAGCTTAAAATTTAGGAATATCCTTTATGTCCTGAAAATTCTGGCAAAATATTTTGATATCAAGCTAAAGGAAAGTGGATATGGTTTGGCTGAGAGAACACTGAATCTGAAGTCTGAAGAGCTAGGTTTGAATCTAAATCACTAGTTGTAAGGATGCTGATAAATCACTGAAGCTCTTTTTTATTTTTTTTTAAGATTTCATTTATTTATTTGACAGAGACACAGCAAGAGAGGGAACACAAACAGGGGGAGTGGGAGAGGGAGAAGCAGGCTTCCCACTGAGCAGGGAGCCTGATGCAGGGCTTGATCCCAGGACCCTGGGATCATGACCTGAGCGGAAGTCAGAGGCTTAATGACTGAGCCACCCAGGCACCCCAAATCATTGAACCTCTTTGTCTCAACTCCCTCATGCAGAAAAGAGATGACAGCCTTACAGAATAAGTATAGGAATTAAATTAAAAGAGCATGTAAATGTTCTCAGTAGAAGAGAGACCAGGCACAAAAAAATGATACTCATAAAAGTGCCTTACAGGTATTTCATTTTTTTTTCAACGTAAAATAATCCTTTACTGCAGCACTGCCAGGCCCAGAGTGGGAGAATGCTGACGTGCACAGATGGGCGGTGCTTCAGCAGTGGGGGTTATAATTCTGAATTCCCCTTAGGCAGAAAGCTTCACACCATTACGTGTAGTTGCTTTAGCCAAGAAGTGGTGATGACATGATGCCCAGAATAAGGGGCTCACTGGTGATTTTGTGGAAGACTGGGGAGGAGACAAAATGTAAGACCTGGGTCTGTGCTGATCCTTTCTCACCAGGGTCCACCGCTTTGTCCCGGGGAGCCCCAAGATTGCATACGCAGGAATGCTTTAGAGAGGGGTACGCGCCCTGTGGAGATTTTTATGTGATGTAGTGATCCAACTTCCCTGTTGCTCAAATCCATTCCCCTCTTCTTTGGTCCCATAGAGAGTTGTTGGGGATGATGCTATTTGATGATGGAAGAAAAAGATGGGATGGGCAAGGCAAGGTTGTTCTGAGTTCCAGAGTTTAATGGAAATACTGAGTTTGGCATGGTCCACAGTTTAAAAGATATGCATGTAGGATATGAATAGCGGTTTATGATTCAGTTTTACAAAGATCAGTGCTTTTTTATTAGGGCAGATTTCTACAACATAGGTGAATTTTCCCCAGCCTGGCCCGAAGAGCCCTAGGTGGTAGAATTCCTTTTGTGTAAACAGCCAGAGTTCTGCTTGGAAGGGTGGTCCTAAGCAGAGGTGGCCAAACTCAAACTCAAGCTTGCTTCAATAGGAGGCCTCTCCAAAGCCTCCAATGTTACTTCCTGAGAATGGTTACCATGGCGACCCTGGGGTGTTATCTGAGGTCCCTCCTCTGGGGTCTTTGATGGTGCTTTGAGGGGTGCATTGACCCCCTGCCCTGCGACTCATATTTTAGGAGCAATGAGAGCTGCTAATTTTTTGCAATGGCCTTGGACTGGGTCTGTGCTTATGGGGGTGTGTGTGTGCAAATAATTGCATACCTACTCAAGAATTACTCTTTAATAGCCCGGATGATTACTAAATCTCTTTGTTACATGAATAATTAGCTTAAAAGATAACTTTTCTGAGGGAGAACTATTCGATACATACCATCAATCTTGTACTTTTAAAGGGTAATTTTCCTTTATTTATATACCATTTATAGCCATTTTGGTTATCTCTTGGTTGATAGGAATGGACACTCAGCTTTAGGATATTGATTTTGATTAATACACTATATGCAAGTATAGGTCTCTAGCCCAGCAACCCAACCTGAGCCAACCTTCTCAGGAAGCAGATTCCCCACATGGCGTGTGATGTGAGTTATTGGGGAGGGCGTATGTCTCATTAGTATGTATTTAAGATATGTGGGCTTCTGAGATACAAAAGGTTTTCAGACAATGGATGAAACTGGATGAAATTTAAAATGAAATAACATCTACAAGGTTATCATTAGCATACTGTATTGAGTGCCTAGGGTGTGCTGAGCATGGCGGATAGTACAGATTTTTATCAATTCTGACCACGGTCCCACCACACAGAGCTAAGGCCGCACACATTTCAGGAATGAACCCTCAGGTTAGCTAAGTTGCCCCAGGGTAACACAGCCATATGTGCTTAGGGCCACGGATCAAAGCCACAGCCTCTGACTCCACAGTCAGTGCTTATTTCTATACATACTGCAGTGTGGATAAAGGGGGAAAAGATTATAAAATCCAGCAGGAGGAAATAAATGAGTTATTTCAGGCATAGCTAAAGCCAAAGAGAAAATGAAATGTGTCAATGTGAGTGTCTGAAAACAAGCATTCAAAATCATCCAGACAAATAAACTTTTTTTTTAGAACTCAAACCTAATTTACTTCCTGGTTTCTTAAGACATTTCAGAATATATAAATATATTAAGAGATACAGGTGCTAATCAAATGAATATTCCTTATGTCTATATTTGTCACAAAAGATAAAATACTGAAGCACAAAGGGTAGACGATTACTTTGCCTCTTCGGCAGGAAGGTAGGCAGGCAGCGGGGCTGAGGCCCTAAAGCCCGGGTCTTTCCTCTCAGTGGCGGGTCGCTGAGAGCCCAGGGCCTTGCGCAATGACAGCAGGCAGGGTTGGGCGTCCCGTGGAAGCGGCACTGTTGTAGACGGAGCGGGCTGCTCCACTAACCGCCATCAGCCGGGCGGCGAGACCGACAGACACGCATTTCTCACGGTGCTGGGGGCTGGACGTCCCCCGTCCAGGCGCTGGCGGAGGCCGGTTCTGGTGACGGCGCTCTCCCTGGCCGGCACCTGGCAGCCCGCTCCCCGCCTTCTCGGGAGAGCAGAGAGGGCTCTGCCCTGTCCCTCTTCTTGGAAGGACGCTCGTCCCGGCTGGAGCCTGCCCCCCACCCTGGAGCTCATCTAACCCTGGTTACCTCCCCAGGGCCTCACCTCCAAATGCCACCGTGGTGGAGGTTAGGGCTTCAACATACGAAGTTGGGGAGCCACAGACACTTGGGCCACAGCACCACCTGCGTTTAGCTTTGTGGTCTTTGCACCCAAAGTCGTCCTGTGCTCATGAACAGAGAAACCAAAGAGGACAGCGCCCCACACTCCCTATCTATTGAGTCGCAGCCGTGGGGTTACATGCAAAAGCCATGTGCCTGCTGGGCTCCGACAGGACCAAGGCGTCTGTGACAGCAGCACCTCCCCGAGGAGGAAGGGGGCAAGGCCGAGGGTGTGTGTTAGGTCTACCCTGACCAGGCGGTGGTGGTCTGTCCTGCACCTGGCTCAGGGTGGGGGCAGGAAAGGGCCCTGCTGTAGAAGACACATGGGGGACAGCACTGGAATGACTGCTGGGCGGGCAGTGAGGGGGGCACTGGTGTCCCTTTCACAAGGGGCTTCATGGCCGAAGGGATTTACCAAGTGACAGAAACACAGCCAGGTGTTCCAGCATCCTCGGAATCTCTGCATCCACGAGCTTTAAGAGCCTCCTGTGTGGACTGATCGGAAGCCATGGGTTTCTGGCCTATTTCTAGTCCCTGCCTGCACAACCTTAAGAGCAAATGTGTCACATGCATTCATGGTCACAAAATGTTGATTTGTGCCTAAAACTATCCTTTTGAACTCTACTTGTCTGAGAAGTGTCCTGGGAACTTCACAGTGCCCATATTTTGGAATCAATTCCATCTCTTTGGAAACCTTACTTACCTTTTGTTTTATTTCACTTTTAAAGATTTTACTTATTTATCTGAGAGAGAGAGAGAGCAGGGGGAGGGGCAGAAGGAGAAGCAGACTCCCCATTGAGGAGGGAGCCTGACTGGGGACTCGATCCCAGGACCCTGAGATTAGGACCAGAGCTGAAGTCAGAAGCTTAACCAGCTGAGCCACCCAGGTGCCCCCTTACTTATCTTTTGATTTCAGAAGAGTTAGCACTATGATGAATAGCAAGGGCAATTGAACCAGCAAGACCGGGGCTCCTCCCACTCTCCTCCCCTGCTAGCTGTGCGCCCAGCACTGGTGAATCTTCTTGACTCGGTTTCCTTATCTGCGAAATGGGGGTAATACTATTAAATATCTGGAATTACTATGGTATTTAATGAGACTCTCTTTGAAAATGCTTAATATAGTGACTGACATGTAGTAAGCATTTAATTAGTAAAAGTATTACATTAACTAACGAATCATGCACACTGCCCATTATATTGAAGACTAATTATTATCTTTTGCTCTGTTTATAATAGTGGTGACAATCATGACAGCATTTTCTATTCAAAAATCTCTGATTTCAAGGAGACTTTCTTGGAAAATGATGGCTTCTACTGAGCTGGTATTAATCTGTTCACCTACTGCATAATACAGGATATCTTACATCCTGTTTAAGGAAGGATATTCACATCCACATTTAAAGCATGTGGCGTATCTGCTGAATTATCAGTTTGCAACCAGTTAGTGTCGGTTACATACAACTAACAGAAGGCAGGTGACCAGAATGCAGTCTGCTTTGTACATTATCGAGGGCACCTCCACATCTTCCACTGTGTTAAGTCTTCACTATGAATGCCGGGCAACGTGACAAAACGGCAGCCTGTAGGGCTCCTGGTGATGGCATAAGCCACACCAGTGGCTACTGCACATGTTTGGGCCTTTATTCTCGGGAGAATAGCTCCAATTTCTTTGCAGACTAAAATCCAATACTCCTATTATGCAGCAAGCTGGCTGATTGGTGTAAGTTAAAAATAACTCACACCATAAATGCTTTACGTAGAAGTTGCCAGTGCCCCCTAGGTCGAGGGAGCTCAGTTATTCAAGTTAAAATTAACTTCTGAATCAAGTATGTGCATACTGAGAGGGTAGGCTCTTGGTGAAATATTGAGGATGCGAATGCTTTTCCTGTAAAATGTTTATGAGCATTGCAATTGGGTCGGTTGTTAAACCAGTTCCTGCTTGTCATGAGGCAAGAGCCAAGTTGTACCTAGAGACGAATGAGAGATGAGCCTATTCAAATGCTTTCATTCCACATTCTTGCTAAGTAATTGTCTTATACTTAGTCATGAAACTGTGTCTCTCTTTTTCGGCACCTGCCTCATTTTCAATGTACTTGTTATGCTGGATTACAGGGGATATAGACTTGGAAGGAGTACATGTAAACACATGGATTTACACATGTAGATACATGTAAATACATAGGTGAATACATATGTAAATACATCTGTTCTGGTTCAGACACATCTGACATACATGACAGAATGATTATCTGAACCTTTCTAGGCAAGCGCCGAAATCCTGTTAGTCTAATAGCACAAGAATTTCCTTTAATCTCTTCCTTCTCTATTCTAATTAATTGATTCATTTACTATTAACTCTATAAACACTTAGTGCAAGTCCACAATATATTATACTACAAAAGCTTCCTCTCTGGAGGGAAAGAGAAACATTAAATAAATAAGTAAATTAAAACTCAGTGTGTGTTGTAATAGATTTACGAGGAGGTATAAGAATTAAGAAGGGGGAAAAATCATCGACTCTCTTTGGGGTGGGGTGGTTGGAGAAAGCTGTATAAAAAGGAAACCTATGGGTTTGGTCCTAGAGAGTGGAGCAGGAGGTTTCTGTAAGTCTCTTATATTCAGTGGTGTACTGGTAAATGTTTACTTACCCATGAGTTATGGGAGGGGTAGAGCCTGATTTATACCATTCCTCAATCTGTCTGGTGTATTTACTTCCATGTTGGGCAGTTTCTTGCTGTTATATGACGTCACTGGACAGCAGTATGCAGTACAACTTCCTTAGGTCGGATCTCCACCAGGTAAATACGTGGAAGCAGCTTCCTCAAGGGGGCCGATCAAGGCCAAACACAGTAAAATGCCTAGGAATGTATGAGATCTAATGTATGACTGATGTTTAACAATCAATCATCTTGCAAACTTTCTCAATATTTAACATTCACCTCTCACATGCTGATATAAACATACCATTGAATTTTTGTTAAGATTTTATTTATTTATTTGACAGAGAGAGAGATCACAAGTAGGCAGAGAGGCAGGCAGAGAGAGAGGAGGAAGCAGGCTCCCTGCTGAGCAGAGAGCCTGATGTGGGGCTCGATCCCAGGACCCTGAGATCATGACCTGAGCCGAAGGCAGAGGCTTTAACCCACTGAGCCAGCCAGGCGCCCCACCATTGAATTTTTTATACTCTTTCTGACATGAGGTAACCAGAATATAAGAGCATATTCTAAATGTTGACACACATTACAACATGTAAAATGGATAAGATAATTATTGGTCAGTCATTTGGCGTAAGAGCTGTCAGAAAGTCCTTAAGATTCTCTGTCAACTTCTTTTTTTTTTTTTTAAAGATTTTATTTATTTATTTGACAGAGAGAGAGAGATCACAAGTAGGCAGAGAGGCAGGCAGAGAGAGAGGAGGAAGCAGGCTCCCTGCCGAGCAGAGAGCCCGATGTGGGCCTCGATCCCAGGACCCTAAGATCATGACCTGAGCTGAAGGCAGAGGCTTTAAACCGCTGAGCCACCCAGGCGCCCAGGCACTAACTTCTTGACTTATAGTTTAGAGTCCTTTGATTTAATGTTCAGATTTTTTATAAATATTGTGAACTTTATATAAATTTTATGGATATGTCAGGGTCTTTTCTGTTAACTTCTACAAAGTTATAACTGCAAGATCCCTTTCCTTGGATTTCATCATGATAAAAAGATTTAGAAAAGAATAAAAGTAGATACTTGCAAAATCTCTAAAACTACATCAGCCCATTTAGAATAGTATACTTTGAAAGGAATGAAAGATGTTTGCTTCCCTTTATTTCCTTCAGGTTTTATTTAGCCTCTTGTATTTTTGCTTTTGAATTATTTTAGTTTCATTAACATGGTCAACCCAATGAAACTAAAACTATACTGTCATAAACACTCTGGTATGATTAACACCATGAGAACAAGATAGAAATAAACCATTTATACACATTGGAAACTTTGGTGAGAATACATAAAATGAAAATGTATCATTTTACAACACTGCAAAAAACACAAAAGTGGTGTGGGATGCTTTATAAATGACCACAGCCCCAATAAAGCATCCCTGTGCAAATTCACTATGTGCCATGGCACCTCATCTAAAATGGTGTCTTCTGAGCTGTAGGAGATTGCACCAAAAATACAATCCAGTTTTTAGACACAGTTGTATATATGGTGAGATTTGACCAAACAAACAAACAAACAAACAAGGGCTTCCCTCTGCTTGCTCTTACTCTGTTGAAACTATGTTTAAAATGCAGTCCTTTGGCTGAAGTGGCTCCTCTTTCCACATCCCATCTTCTAAAGTGAATGCAAAAGAAAATAAGGATGATAACGATGACGATGATGGTGCTTACCGTCCTCTTCACATAAACCTGAAGTCATGTAGCAGCGAGTTGTTGTCCCTGGGAAGAGAGTTTGCTAGGAGATGAGGAGAAACTCAGGAGACTGAGCAGAGCAGCTGGGAAGCAGGGCGCGGAGAACGCTTCCCCGCCTCCAGCACTTCCCTGGGCCTGGCCTGATTGAAACCCATTTCTTGTAATTGAAGCACCTGATGCGATTTGGGGAAAATATGTGAGCGCATCAATTTTTGCTTCAAAATGAAAACAAAAAATAAATCAGAATCTTACTATGCTTTGGAGAAAAATACTAGCTATAAACAAAGGATCATAAAACTAGAATTTTAAAGGAATTTAAACCACTCAATCTGATGAAATCAAAACCCTAAGAGGGTTTTGAAAGCTGATTACTACTGCCAGTTATGATGCCTAAAACCTCCATAAAATATACAACTATATTGTACCTGAGATTTTACAAAGAACTTTCCTGTCTACAATTCTTGGTACCACAGAAAGTTTACCATGTAAGTAGGAAGGGCAGTGTTGCTTCCTTTCCACCTAGAGTCAGCTGGGGCTTGGGGATTTCAAGCAAGTTTCTTCTCGTGGACACTCATTCATTGTGTCAACAAATACTCATTGGATGCCTTCTACATTTTTGTTGTAGTTCTAAAATCTGTGGGTTTCACCAACTGTACACAGCTTCTATTCTGGCGGGCTGAGTGCCAATGTGCAAAGATGCCAAGGGATGAAGAAGAATATAAGGGTCAGAGGGTAGAAGAGGGTGGTAGATATTTTTGTACACTGTGTTGGTAAAGGAAGTCCCATCTGCTCAACCAGCTTTGGCGGAGTCTGGTAGACAGAGAGGGCTTGAGCCCAGAAGAGATGAGCATTCCAGGAGGATGGCTGGCACTTGACTGGTGTCTTCAAGAGACGGTCCAGAGGTCAGTGAGGCCAGAGCAACATGAAGAGGGGGAAAAAAAATAGCTAGAAGAAGGAGGGAGGGTTTAGGGAATTGGATAGCAGGTCACACAGGGCCACTGGGTGTGGATTTTATTCTACCTGGAATAGTAAAGTCACTGAGGTATATTTATTGGGGGAAGCAATCTCATCTTGCTTAGGTTTTAGAAACACCACAGACGGTGCTGCTGGGAGAGTAGGAAAACAGGGAAAACAGGGAGACCAGGTAGAAGGCTACTATAGAGTTGCAGATGCGATGTGAGTGTGCACAGGTGAGGACAACAGGTGAATCAGGCAGCTTCCATCTCAAGCAAGTCCTTGACTTCAAGCCCATGGCTGTCCTTCAGGGTACAAGAATAATCAAGCAAGAGAACCTCCTACTTTCGATTATTTGGGGTAGCTATTTAACATGCCAACATATTTATGCCCTCTAATGTCAGGAGAGGAGGATGAAAGTCATACTTCAGCATCACACAAATGCCTTGCATTGTTGATGGTCTAATGCCAGTGTCATTTTCTCTGAATTGGCCAGAGTAGCATCAGGAAGCGCTGTGATTGATTAAGTGAGCATCTGATATGTGTCATGTCCTTTCCATCCTCTTTATACGCAATTCGTGGTGCAGTGCCTCACTCAGAACAGGTGCTTAGTTAATAAACCCGTTGAACGGATAAATCATACAACAAATGGGTAAGTCAAAGTACAAGTGATGTTTCTACCAGATCGTGATTTTCATGTCACTGAATATTGTCATTCAAGTTGCCTTCCCCTCTGCTTCCTAAAAACTCAGATTTCCTTGCTCAAGATTCATGAATTTGGGACTGTCACTGTCAATATTTGGTTGGGGAAAACTATTGGTTGAATGAATGAGTGGATGGAAGTACAAATAAGTGTTTTATCAGAATGCACTTGGCAACGCTCTGCCTTGCCCAATCCAAGAAGAGAATACTGTGGTCAGCCAAGCCCTCCCAACTGAGAAATGCTCTGAAAAGTGGGGCCAGAAAGGGGGTCACTGGTTATCCAAAGAGGCAAAGTGATAGCAGACTAAAAGAAAAGAAAACACAGAAGAAAAAGTTTTACCTCAAATTGTATAATATGCTATCTTAAATCTTTTTTTTAACTTATGTTTCCAACTCTTCAATTTTTGCTCATTCATTCATATCTATTTCTCTAACCATTCTGACTTTGGGGAATAATTACCAATTTTTCTGTAGAAAATGGCTTCCACAAACATACATACGTTAGGGTCAGTCCTTAATCTTTGAAGAAAGGTTAGGGTCAATTTCAAAAGTATGAATTCAGTTGAATGAAACATTTTCAGTCAAAGGCCACACCAGTCTGCTTTGTTATGGTTCCATGCCGCACCTGCATGTATCACGCCTTCAAGAGTTACGACAGAGAAAACGTGTGATTCAGTTTACCATTGTGATTAAGTCTGATAGCCATCTGAGCAGTGTGACTGTGATACCTGCCTCTCTGCAGTGTGCCCTGGGATTTCTGTTTCCATGACTGCCAAGGCTATTTGCTCCCTAACGGACACTTCAGAGCTCCTCCTTTCTTTTATAGGAAGAGCTGTTGATCCTTAAAAGCTCGGTTCAGATATCACTTTGTCCTGAAAGCTTTCTCTCACCCCCAATCTGACTGCAGATATCACCTTGTCCTGAAAGTTTTCTCTTACCCCCAATCTGAGTTAAAGGTCTGAGTCTCCAGAGGAACCTGAACAAAGACAGATGTTTCTGTCCACTCCTCTCATCCTCCCTGACCTCGTCCCTAACACCCACCCCTTTCTCACTGGGCTCCAGCCACAGCAGTTACCCTGTGACCGTGTACACAAGATGGCACCCAACGTCCTTCACTCTCCTCTTGTGCCTACTTTATTTTTCTTGTAGCACACATCATCTGACATATCATGGGATATATTAATTACATCAATATAAGAACTAATATATATGTATATTCTATCTCTGTCTCTATCTCTAGTCTGCACATTGGTCTGTCTTCTCACCAGAATGTGAGTGCACAGAAAAGCTCCTTCTTGCCCCCACACAACGAACTGCTCTTTCCCGATGTCTGTAGGATTGCCTAGCTCATACCAATCACTCAATGAGTATTTCAAGAATGAAGATATGAAATAATCTGAGCCCTTTCAGGACTCTGTAATGTTTATCTGTTTGCTACAGTTTGGGCTCTTATAATTAGACTATTCACTTTTATTTCCACGTTTTTACACCTAAGAGAGCACATGAAATGTAGCACACATTTAAGAGTTGCTTATTATTATCATCATAATTTATTTTTTTAAATAGGCTCCACACCTAATGTGGGGCTCAAACTCAAGACCTTGAGATCAAGAATTTCATGTTCTACTGACTGAGCCAGCCAGGTGCCCCCAAGAATTGTTTGTTGAATGAATACATGTGCCGGGCACTCTGGTCATATATATGTTAATAGCAACAATTAATCATGATTTTATCTTTATCAAATTATATTATGAATTAAAATAGTGACAACCTTAAAGTCACACATTTTAAAGCTTTATAATCAATTTTTTAAAATTGTATTGAATATGTATTTAATTTTTTATTAAAATATATTTGACAAAAACATGAACCTTTTCCCAAATATGGGTGTCATGCTCATGTAGAGACCATGGTAATTTTCTCTGTACTCTTCCAGTTTCAAGACTGTACTACTGAGCACTGATTGAACCTCCAAATAGTAGATATGTATATTTATATCACTTAAGTTATATTTGAAGCATATTTTTCATGTCACTTCTTATGAGCTCCAGAGAGGTGGGGGCAGGACGACACTAAAGAAGCATAAGGCATAGGAACGGGAACTCTTTCCAGTGTGGATCAAACAAAGACAGAAACAAATCATCAGAAAACCAGCACTAAGTTCAGCAACAAATGAGGAGCTGAATCTGGGTCTCTAATCTTCAAAACGTTTCTAGGGTTGTGCTGAGGAAGAGTTTGGGTCTCAAGCCGTTTCCTTCCACGAAACTTGACTACATTTTAGTGCTTACTTTAATTCGTTTTAGATAAGATCTTGGTTTCGCATGCCTTGAGACAAGTCATTGTTTGTTTATCCCAGTTAAGTGGAATTTTTCAATATTTTCCCCAGGAGTTACTTAGAAACCTACTGGGTCAACTACTTGACTAAAATTAAGTTGATAACAAAGAATCCTAATCCTGATTATTTTTCTGATAAATTATACTTTATTTGGTCAAAACAATACCTAAGTAAAAGATACACAAAACCTGATATTGTAGCAGTATTTTTAACTATCTGTTAATATTCAGGAGGTAAAATTCCTAATCAAATAGAAAATTCATCTTATAAGGATTGTTAATCCCTGAGATTGTATACTTTCCCTGGGTGTCATTTTAAAATCAGTCAGGTGGGTGGTTGTGTGTGTGTGTGTGTATACAAATACCTCAAACACCTTTAAATATATATATTGAATTCCTTGATGCACAGGTAGATAAAATAAAACCCTGATGAAATGTAATATTTTCATGGATTTTTAAAAAATTTTTTTAAAGATTTTATTTATTTATTTGACACAGAGAGAGAGAGAGATTACAAGTAGGCAGAGAGGCAGGCAGAGAGACAGGGAGAGGAGGAAGCAGGCTCCCTGCTGAGCAGAGACCCCCCCCAATGCGGGCCTCGATCCCAGGATGCTGAGATCATGACCTGAGCCAAAAGCAGAGGCTTTAACCCACTGAGCCACCCAGGCGCCCATTTTCATGGATTTTTTTCATGTCATTGAAATACAGTCTGAAGAGTGTTTTGTGTGTTGCCTTAATGATAAACTCTTACCTATTTTAATCCTGATCGTCTTGATAAACGCTGTGGGTCATTCTAAGAGTGTTTGACGGTGTTCCCTGTTTTAAATGTTAATCTGGACATCTTAATTAGGAATCCATATTCAACACCATGATGAGACAAAAGGCCAGCCATTTATAGCATCTGGGTATAACGGAAAGGAGAGAAAATGCTCCTGATTTTCATGGTGTCACTGAAATGGTGTGGTGAGAGCTAAAATAACGCAAGACAGGTGAAAATTCAGATTTCTTATCCTACTTGCCTTTACCTCATGGGAAAAAAATGATGCTGTTGACCTGCCATCAATATGACATCCCCAGGAGGTATTCTGTAGGAACTATGCATGCTAATACTGAGTCATTGGTGCTTCCTTACCAGTTGCCATTTTATCCAAAATAACATGGTTTGGGAATAGACTTGATTCAGATGGTTATAATGGAACTGGAGCAGAAAACCCTTCATTGTATAATGACATACCTTGTAATTTTGAGATAAAAATTTTGGTTCACTGACTTGTCTGACTGTTGGAGATTTATACTCTGCTTCAGTGAAGTTGAACAAAGCTTCTGTCTCAATGACTATCACATATATGTCTGAATCTCATCCTTATCTTGCGTCTTATCCACATGTTCTTTAACTACTTACAGAAAACTTTTGCTTAAATATCGCTTTGTAAAATCAAAATTGTCAGTCCGAACGTAGGACCTTCATCTGAGACAAGGGTCTTCGCGTCTCCAAGTTTCCTCATCTGCCAACGGCATGAGGAGGCTCTCACTCCACAAAGAAAGCCCTCTTCAGTCTTCTTCTAACGAACCGGTCCTCTCCCTGCGTCGGTCATTCCTCTCTGTCTGTGTTGAGGATAAAACTGTGCCCGCCGCTCCTCCGGCCTCCTGCCTTCCTTGTCTTCTCAGGATGCTGCTGGTCCTGGCCCGCATCACCCACACTTCTGGAGACCCTAATCTTCCTCGTGGTTTTTCCCCCTTTCCGTTCCACACTTTTTCCTTTACCACTGTTTCCGACAAGTAAAGTGGAGTCTTGATGCTAAACTGTTTAAGTTAAAGAGGGCGGGAGAGAAAAAGAGAAACACAGAGTATTGAAATAGTTCAGAGAGTTTGAACGTTTAGAGGGCGCGGGCTGATTGCCTGCACGAGCATATGCCCTGGTGAGCACGGGAAGGAAATACTCACGTCCCTCGCTCTGGGTGGATGGTGGGGGACCAGGCCGTATCTCCTACACTTGCGGTTAATCCCAGGCCGATTCGGGTTGTACACAGTATTTTTTGAACTTCATGACGTATCCTTAGAGGCTCACTCTTGCATCCCATGAATGTCCTGCTACGCATGTTGCTACCTTGTTTAAACACAGGTACAAACAGCTCTTTGTCAGTGTTTTCAGCCGCATGGGGTACAGATTCTTCCACTTGTCTCTGTGAAGGCTGTCGCCAGGACTCCTCTCCCCCGCCGCCCCTGGACACCGCCCCTCCGTCTGCTCCGCTCTGCCAGGCCTGGTCCTCTCCATCCCTGGGGACCTGCCGGCCGCCCCCTCTGGGCTGCACAGCCTCCGTGGTCTTCAGTGCCCACCTAGAGCGCTGCTCACTTCGGGAAGCCCGTTGCCTCCCCTCCCTGTCTTTGCTTTCTCCTCTCCAGCCGTGGTGGTCGCTACAAACAGCCGAGCCCGGGGGCTGACCCTGTGGACTTGGATCACGTCCCTCGGCTCCCTGCAGCCGGTCCTGTCTACACTGCCTCGAGGACGTTCTCTGTGTCAGAAGTAGACTTACCTGCGCAGTTGTCCGCCCCGAGTCTTCACAAAGGAGTTCAGGCCCTGACTCCATCCGCGTGAACTAAGAGAAAGGCACCTGAGCCACACCCCAGGCTGAAGCCGCACCCTGACTCGTGGGCTTGCTGGGATGATCCAACAAGCCCGGGCAGAACGGTCCTCAGCCCCGTGGCACTCGCTCTGTGCCGGGGACCGTGATAAGCAGTGATAACCCAGTCATCCCGCGAGAGGGACATCATCACTGCTATTCCCAGCCGCATGCTGCACTTGGGGTGACACAGCAGCACAGAGGTCAGTGAACGTGACGAGGTCCCCAGCGGAGGTGAGGAGTGGAGCAGGAGCTAGTCTCAGGGGCAAATCGAGTAATGCAGGTGCAAGTATTTTACACGCTGTGAGTGTCAGGCACACATATTGCCAGTTGGTCTTATTTCTGGGCCACATTGTGGAGCACGCAGTTAGGACTGGATCAAACCTCATGGTAAGGGCCGTGTTGTTCAAAATGAGCAATGTGTAGTTGGAGTGACTGCTCTTCCTCCAGATTACACCATCAGGATCGGCTCCTGCTTCAGCATTTCATTTTCATATTTCAGACTCCTATGCATTATTTCTCTCAAGAAGTTGAGATTTTATAATCCATCTGGGGATGTTATTTTATGTCCTATGATTTTACTCCCTAGTTATATTGCATATTGGGAATTCATTATATTTACTGATACTTTTTTCATGAAGGTGTTAAGGGAATTAACATAACAGAGTTTATAACAGAGTTTGAAATTGATTTGAGCTTCTTTGAAAAGCCCATCCTGTTAATAAAAACATTATTTTCTTATCTGCTTTACAACCTTACCACTATCATTCTGTTACAGTGGGAGACCCCAAAGGGATCGATTCATAGTTTGTTCTTTTTTGCAGAGAAGAAAAAATCAAGTTACCCAGGGTGGTTGATAAAGGGAATAGTTTCATGGCTTAGGCTACCGGGAAGACTTCTCTTTGTGTGGGTTGCAGATTTGAAAAGTAAATAGAGTTCTTGATAATCATAGAATAATTCTAGACACTGAGGCAAACGACATGTGTCCCAAGTTAAAAAAAAAAAAAAAGACATCAGGGCAAAGGTACCTTAGCTAGAGCACCGAGCCCAAAATCATTTTTGTGTGTGTGATGACAATTACATCATTTATCAACAAAGGTGATCATCCTTAGAATTTACTACTATTTGTTATCAGTTTTTCAAAAGGCCTTAGGAGTAAATATGTATAATTTTATTTCCCAGAGCCTGACACCACAGGAAACAATTTTGCATTTTAGTACTGATTTCTTGGACCTGCAGCAAGTTATACTTTATTTCAGGGATTTGTGTACTATTCCTTTGAATTTTTATGAAATACTTCTATTAGCACTGAGAAAATTAGACATATTTCTAGTACAGTTGACCCTTGAACAACATGGGTTTAAATTGGTACATTTGTACACAGATTTTTTTCAATAAATACAGCACAGTACTATAAATGTATTTTCTCTTCTTTATGATTTCCTTCATAACATGTTTTCCTCTAGTTTACCATAAGAATATAGCATATCGTGCATAGAACATACAAATATGTATTATTTGACTCTTCATGTTATTGGTAAGTGTTCTACTTAATAATAGTCTATTAAGAAGTTGGGGGGAAGCCAGAGTGATACATGATTTTCAACCCTGCAGGAGTTGGTGTCCCTAACCCCTGCCTTATGCAAGGGTCAGCTATAGATGTAACCACTCCATGTTAAATCTCCATATTAAATTAATGGCAATCTTCTGAAGACCTAACATTATTTTAAGTGAATATGCTGTTTATATTAGGTCTTCATGGCATACAAAATTTATACACACTACACATGTACACACTCTTTAAAAAATATTTTATTTATTTAGTTGACAGAGAGAGGAAGCACAAGCAGGGGGAGCAGCAGAGGGAGATGGAGAAGCAGACTCCCACTGAGCAGGGTGCCTGATGTGGGGCTCGATCCCAGGACCCTGAGATCATGACCTGAGCCAAAAGAAGATCCTTAACCCACTGAGCCACCCAGATGCTCCGGTTTTTTTGGTTTCTTTGTTTGTTTAATTCTTGTTCTTTATTCAAATTTTCAGTCTTGTGTAGAGCTTTGATACCATGAGGATACCTTTTATCATCAGTTTTGTTATAGACATTGTGAGCAAGAGAGCAAAAGTCCAGAAGGGAAGGGGGTCCTCAGTGGGGCCTTGGCATGCTACCATTACCCCGGCAGCAGCTCCGTGCAGGGGACCTGGGAGCCAGTACTCTTTGGTGCGGTGTGCACTGGGCTCAGAGCCCAGCTCTGCATGGCCACGTGGAAAGGGGGAGGTTTTAGAAGGGAAGTTGACAGACTTAACAAACCTGTAGCAACAGACATTGGGCTGCTGTGATCATTTGACCCACTTAAAGTTGTTTTCCTTTCTTTTATTGGTTAATTTTCTCCACACACAATGGAACTAAGACGCCCAAAGCAGGAGCTTCCTGCAGGAACAATACTTTTTTAGTGGCCAGATGGTAGGGTGGGAGTGCCTGTTTTCATAAAACCACATCATCACAATGTTTTTATAAAACCCCGAAGACAGGACGTGTGGGTGGCTCAGTAAGTTAAGCATCCAAGTCTTGATTTTGTCTCAGGTCACGATCTCAAGGTCATGAGATGGACTTCTCACTGGGCTCAGCACTGGGCACGGAGCCTGCTTGTGGTTCTCTCATTCCCTCCGCTGCTTCTCCATCTCTAAAGTAAATAAATAAATCTTAAAAAGAAAAAAAAGCCTGAAGGCAAAATTATTCCCCTCAGTACACAGATGCCAGTGGTTTTACTCCAGCTTGTGGCAGACTGACGCTTCTTTTACTTGATTGCTTCCTTTTCTTTTAATAGGAAGATTTCTTTGTTTACTATATGCAGATTCATAGGACATAGATTTTTAAAGAGTCAAAACATGTTTTTAGAGATTTCGTTTATTTATTTGACAGACAGAGAGATCAGATCACAAGTAGGCAGAGAGGCAGGCAGAGAGAGAGGAGGAAGCAGGCTCCCCGCTGAGCAGAGAGCTGGATTCGGGCTCCATCCCAGGACCCTGAGATCATGACCGGAGCCGAAGGCAGAGGCTTCACTGACTGAGCCCCCCAGGCACCCCAAAGTGTCAAAACATTTTTACATAAGAGTTAAAATGAAAGACAATACTAGACTATAAGTGGACACACACCAAAGAGGAGGGAAAGAAGGAAGCGTAAACACATAAACCTTTAAGCATTTTATCTGAAAATAATGATACCCATCTTTGTGCCAATTTAAGAAGGGTCACTCTGGTTCCAGAATTTGCTCCCCTTCTTTTCTGAATGGTTTCCATTGACTACAGGAGGCTAGGCAGAGGAGGAATCATCTTTAACCCAGCCCAGGAGGCCACCCCTGTTTGGTCCCTAGCCACTCTGGGGCCCTCACCAAGCGGCCACCTGCTGCCCCCTCAGCACTACCAGCTGTCAGCACCTTGAGTGTGGAAGGGATATAGACGGTCCTTCTCGACTGTGGCTTCTCCACATGCCCTTCCCTCTTAGGAAACAATCTTCCCTTGCCTAGGTAACAGCAGCATGGTCTTTTTTTTTTCCCTGTTTTTAGAGGGGGAGGGGCAGAGGGAGGGGAAGAATCTTAAGCAGATTCTGTGACAAGCATGGAGCCTGACATAGAGATCGATCTCATGACCCCGAGATCATGACCTGAGCCCAAATCAAGGGCTTAACCGACTAAGCCACCCAGGCGCCAACCCATAGCATGTTACTTTTTAAAATATTTTTTCCAGTGTCACAAGATTGAGATAAAAGTATCAAGAAATCCCGTGTACCCATCACCCAGCTTCCGTAATTACCAACATCTTACCAATTGCATTTTCAGAATACAGTGTTTTAAAGCAAATCACAGATGTATTATTCCACCCACAAATACATGTCTCTAAGAAATACTTTTTTTTTAAAGATGCATTTATTTATTTTAGGGAGAGAGAGGGAGCATGAGCCATGAGTAGGTGGAGGGGCAGAGGGAGAGAGAAAGAATATCAAGCAGACTCCCCACTGAGTGTGGAGTCCAATGATCCCTCAACCCTGAAATCATGACCTGAGCCAAAAGTAAGAGTCTGAGGCTTTACTGACTGCGTCTCCCAGGCGTACGCTAGAAACTTAACTACAACATCATTATCAAACCTAGCACAGACTATTTTTTATTATTACATAATATCCATGACACATTTTTTTGTTATCTCAACTATCTTGAGACATCAATCTATTCAAATTGGACCCAGATGAATTCTACTCATTGCATTTGGTTTTTACATCTTTAAGACCCAGTTAGTCCATCACTCTTTTCCTGCTTTTTTCCCTCCTACTATGTATGTGTTGAGGAGGAAGGGTCATTTGTCCCATAAAATACGGTACCTTCTGGACCAGTCTGATTGCATCCTCTTCGGTCATTGTTCTCTTTTACTTCCTAAATGTTGGTGTTCTATCTAGGGACTAACTTGACTAGAGACGAGTGTGTGTGTGTGTGTGTGTGTGTGTGTGTGTGTGTGTGTGTGTGTGTGTGTGAGAAAACCTCCATGGATAGTGTGGGCAGTGCTGTGTACTTCCTATTGACTCTGTGTCTAGACGGACAGTACTCGGTTGTCCTTGTGATGACGGTGGTGTGGAACGGGGCGCAGGTGTGTACAGATGCTCCATTAGAGCTTACTCTGCCAACGCTGACCTGGTGGGTGTATACCTCACTGAACATTGCTACCTTGTCAGTGGGCCCACCTGGTAATGTGCTTGAGTCAAAAGTATTGCTTTGTCCTACCTCTGCTACATTTGTTGGGCAGAGCTCCAGGGGATTTTCAGCCAGCGTAGACACCCTTTGCTCTCTGGACTCCTGGAGAACATTTGGATGAGGCCCCGGGAATGTCAGTCTTTCCTGCAACTGAGGTGACTGGATGCCTCACTCAGGACACCAACCCCAAAATGGAGGAGGGTTTCTCCCATTGCCCGCACGTCAGACTCTGTAAAGCATGTTGAATTTTGCCAAACATGGAGACAATATGGGATCATATATACTTCCAGAAAATTGCTTGCCATCTTTTGCTATTGTGCTGAAATCCCTCCGTATCACGATCCCTGCAAGAGATTCTTGTGTAAAAGCCTGAGTTCATGTGATTTGCACACCCTCCAGACAGCTAGGGTGCATTGCAGGGCACTGAGCTGAGGCTCTCCGGGACATGAGATTTGGTGGGGTGATGTAAATGCCTGCACAATCCACCCCTGCCACTTGATTCAGAGAACCTCCACATACTGCATTAGTTGAATTGGGCCATTTTAATAAAATACCCAGATTGGGTGGCTTAAACAAGAGAAATATATTTTCTCACAGGTCTGGACATGGGGAAGTCCACAATCAAGGTCCCGGCTGATTCTGTTGTGGGGCAGATGGCACCTGCCCGCTGTGTCCTCACATGCAGAGAGAGGGTGAGAGCTCGCCCGGCAGGGATACTAATCCTACCAGATCAGGGACCCGCTCTGAGGAGATCATTGAACTCTAACTACCTTCTTACTGGGCCCTATCTCCCTATTCAGTCCCGTTCAGTGTAGGGATGCTGGGAAGACGCAACTCAGCCCACGGCACACATGTGCAAATTACAGTGCCCCCCAGGGACCCCTCCACCGTCAGACTCACTGCCTACTGGGGGTTGTCATGACCATTACAGGAGTTCGTGCTGGCAAAGAACCTGGGACCTCCCATTGCACAGAGCGGATACTTCACCCCAATTGGAGAAAGGCAGTTGCCAACAAGGGGGGTGTTGTCACTCCAGATCTGACTGGTTCCTCATCATCAAATTTTTATTCATGGCGGAACACAAATGCTTCCAAATATGAGTAATGATATTGTTGCTCACGTTTTACCTGCACCTCTTAGTTGTTATCTCATAGCTCCACACTCAAAATACAGTTAAAAGTACTAAGAAGAATATAAAACACTGGGCAAACTAATCTAAGTGGCATTTCATCATTTGCCCTATTCATATTTGCTTATTTTTTCAGGGACATGCATTATGGCAGTTGTTATAAACCTTTATGAAATGAGCATTACTTTTAAATCATACAGTTTTACATAATGTTCATAAAATAATCTGTTATATGTTAACAGAAAGAAGCTTTCTACTTTTTAAACCATATATACCTTTATTTGCCTCATTCTGAAGTAAATATGACATAACACATTTAAGCCATTAAGTAAAAGTAGCATGCCTTTTCTTAGGCATTAAATATATTTTCATCTGATCTCTTATAAACATAAAAGATCACAGAATAAGCACGCCCATACACTGCAACATTCTGAAATAAGAAAGATAACCACATCACACATACCACATTCCACAAAAATATCCGCTATTGTCAGCAAAGGCATATAGCTCAAATTCTTGGCAATATTTGTTTGAAATGAAATGTCACATTGACCTCAAGCCTAGAAGTTTTCTTGCTAGAAGCAGAAAAAAAAAGATATCTAGTATTCACTGAATTTTTACCATTTATTTTAAATTGTCAGAGATGGCAAGTGTCGTGGTGAACACTGGGCGTTACACACAACTAATGAATCATTGAACCCTACATCAAAAACTAATGAATTACTGTAGGCTGGCTAACTGAAAATAACAACAAGTAAATAAATAAATAGTTAGAGATGTTTAAACCTTAACTTCTAATTACAGGAAAGCAAAAATGCTTTTGTATGGTCCTTCTAAACCATGTGTATACATAGGTTGATGTGGAACCTTTTGATACGGGATAGTAATTGCGAAGCCCTCCAGAGTTTTGGATGGTAAATGTTATTTTTCATAAAGTAAGTACCCTATATTGCTGTAATGATCAAGTCCTCCACATCCCTCCAAGCTTCTAGAACCCTTCTGTATACCAGTCTACTGGTTTGCTCCCACTGCCGTTTTCACCCTTCCTTCTGTCTTCCCCGGAACCCCAAGTGAGCTGTGGGCTCTCAGAGGTTGAGGTGGAGCTTTCCTTCTTGCAGACAACCAAGGGCAGTGCCGGTGTGAATAAGTGTGGGCTGAGCTCATTAATCACATGTGTGTTTTTTATATTTTGGTCTCTTTTCCTGGTGACCCTCTCCATTGTTCACACATGCCTTCCTTAGGGGGCCACTCACAAGGACACATTTCCTTATGAATTGCGGTTTTGGGATTAGCCCTAAATATTAGAAAGGTTGCAGAATTCCGGTGGGGATAAAGGTCTGTTAGAGGGCCTCTGGGTTTCCACATACGGTAGGCCGGTCTTACTTAGCCTCTCTGCTATGTTTATCGCTCTTTCCCAAATGCCTGTGGTCCCCAGAAATGTAAGTTTTAGGTAAGTACGTTAATGTTCCATTTCTTCTTTATTTTCATGCTTTCAGAGATTTTCTTGGAAGGAATACTCTATGATCTAAAGTGGCTAAAACAAAAGAGGTCTAAAGATAGGGATCCTGTGATCCCTAAATGATGCAAAAACGTCAAACTCCTGGGTTGACTTCATAAGTGGTTTCTTGGCTTGCACCTCCTGCTGGAGGTACTGGCCTCTCAGGACAATGTCCGGGGCAGTGAGAGAGGGCTGGGGAGTCATCATGGAGGAATATCATTCTGAGATAAACCCCACAGACTCTCCTACCTGTTGTACTAGCCATGACTGGGTCAGGTGTCCATATTCTAGAAATTGCCAGCTGGCTGGTAAAGTGAGTCTGTGATGTCTAAAGCCTTTGTTATAGGGAAGGATCTGTACCAGCGAGGAAGAAAAGTGGGCAAAGCCTCCATGGAGCAACCAACTGCCCACTGTCTGCTCTTACTTGAGCTTATGCAAATTATTTTCAGGACAAGGATGGTGAAGCTTGCCCTATTGCTTAGTCAATGCTTCCAATGCAGACTTCTCTGCACTAAGGAGGAGTGTTTCCTCTCATAGAGCTCAGAAGCATGGTGGCTAAGTGAGCCACAGTGAGCAGAAAAGAGAGACGAGAACATATGGCTCTTCAAATGAAAACCTCTGCTTGGAAAGCTTTTCTGAGCAAGCAATGCTGTGTTGCTATGCCCCAGGTTCCATGACCCTTGGCTCAGTTGGCAGAGGATGTCTTGTGTCCAGAGCACTCACATTCGCCTTTCCTGTCCTCTTTCTCAGTGATGTCCCATGCTCCTTTCCTACAGAGCCCTTGCATTAGCTGGTAGGAAACATTCTCTCTTGGCCTGCAGACATTCCCTTCTTCCAGAGGGCTTCCCTGCAACATGCTGAGCCCATGCACCATGTACTCTTCTAGAAGCATGGTAGGGGGATTTGGACATTGTTCAAACATATCACGTATTTCCCAGAAGGATTTCCAGCAACCCTCTGCAGAAAGAGGGACTCTGGAACAGGTGCTCGAGCCCTTTGGGACACCTGGTCCTTCCCCTTGTTCCTGTCATTGCAGGAAGAAGATTACAGCAGTCCTGTTCCCTCCTAAAATGAAGTCTGATGCACCTTCCAACTCATCTCTCTTGGTTCAGTTTTGAAAATATTAGAAGATGTGGTTTTCTTTCTTGGTGTCAGAACCAGCCTCTCTTATTTTCTAACATAGCAGCTAACTTTCTAGTTGCAAGTTTATGCTAAGTTATTAATGTTTTAGAATGGATGAATGTATAGTAGAAGGGTGTGAGTGTGTGTATGTGTGTGTGTGTGTTTCATACTCCACTTAATCAGCTGGCAGGACTGTCTCCTTTTTTTTTTAATTACTATGTTCAACTAGCCACCATATAGTACATCATTAGTTTTTGATGTAGTGTTCAATGATTCATTAGTTACTCATTAGTTCCGTATAACCCCAGTGCTCATCAATGCTTCCCGCCTGAGACACCTGCAGGCTGAGCTCACCACCAGGGTGCTCCTCCCAGTACCTTGCTCCGTTGGGTTACCCAACGGGTATGTGACAGGTTCCTACAGAATTAATTGTGTGTTTGTACCACAGCTATTATGGTACTGTCATTTGCCACCATAATTATGTAATTTTAATAAATAATATATAAACCAATGAAATATGAGTTTATAAAACAGCTATCATATCTATTGAAAAATAGCTAAAAATAAAAATTACTCTCAAGTTAGCTGTAGGCAAGATGATTGCAAACAATTGTCTCTGAGGGAAACTTTTTAAAGGAATAGGAGGATAATGCACTCAGTAGCTCCACCTTATAGGAACCAAAAACTGACTGCTTTAGATGAAAATTGATGAGTTCTTATTTATTATTATTTTTTATGCTCTCTTGTCTGTGAACCAGTACTCAAAAGAAAGGGTTAACTTTAGAACTAAAGTTTGAATCATTAATGTACATTTTCATGTGTGTAGTAAAAATGAACTGGTCAGAAGAAATACAATCTATCTTTTATGATTTCTCTCTTTAACTGATTTTTTTAATCTAAAGAAACTAAAAAGAACATTTACTGTATCAGTGCCCCCACATATGGCATTTCCAATTTGATAAATGCATCAAGACCACAAGACAGCAAATTCCAGACCTGTTGCTTAAGGGACTCTCCGTGTGGAGGGCAGCCCGTGTGTCCCAGTTCACAGAGAGCTTACCCTTCCTGCAGGTCAGGAGTGTGGGTGGGAAGCGGAGGAGGTGGCATGGAGCTGTGCTGTATTGGATTCTAGCCACCATGAGGGCTCTGGGTCAACTGGTAGACCTGTTGAGAACACCCTGAGTCCTGTTCTGTTCTGCTCCAGGGCCAGACCTTTCTATCATCTGCTGGGATGCCCAGTGACCCCTGTGTTGCTCTGACCTGGAACTCAGTCATTCTTGCTTAGTTTTCCTTGAATGAATCTCTCATACCCAGCAAATCAAAGACTGACCTATATTGGAAAAGATGTGTTGGTTCTCTAAGTATAAACAAATTTAGCTTCTCTCCCAAACTACTCATATAATTGTTACTAATTCCTAATTTTCAATTTAATTTCTCTTAATATTATGGATTTAGAGTTTTGTTTTCTCCTGATATTTTTACACTTTTATTTATTTATTTTAGAGATAGAGAGAAATAGGGAGAGAGTGGTCATGCATGTATGAACAGGGGCAGGGGCAGAGGCAGAAGGAGAGAAAACCCTCAGGCAGACTCCCCACTGAGCCTGGGTCCAGATGCAGGTTCATTCTCATGACCCTGAGAGCATGGCCTGAGCCGAAATCAAGAGGGGGATGTTCAACCGACTGCATCACCTAGGCACCCCTGTTTTATCTTGATTTTTTCATAGGTTATTTACCCTACTGTCTATAGCATTTTTCTCTAAACATATACACACATATGTATACATACACTTAACATTTACACACACATATGATATGTGCACTTGATCTAAGTCAAAGATATTTTGACTTGACAACAAATATTTAACTTTCCAAATTCTACTATAAAGTATTACATAATTCCATAAATCTTTATATTTCTTTTATCTCTAAATTTTGGCTAATAGTGTCATTTTAAATGAGTACCCACAAAGTAAACAGTTCAGTCAAAGTGGAGATGAGTCCTCAGATGCTAATACTGAAAAGGACGCTGTGTTCAGTGGTGTGTGTATCTGTGTGTCTATGTGTGTGTGTGTGTTTGGTAGAGATGAGTGGGAATGGGTGGTACCATAGTTTCCTAGAAATGCCCACTATTCTAACACAGATGAGATGTGATTATGGCCATTTCTGCCTCAATGGGTGTTATTTACCCAGCCCCTCCGTGCAGTGACACAGACCTTTCACATCAATGATCCAGGCTCAGATCATATATTTTATGTGACAGCTGTAGGCTGTCATGGGTGAAATGAAACTCTCAGGTCTAGACAAGAGAGCAAGGACTGACTGTTACCAGGGGTGCTGTCAGGAGAGAGACTGCCATTCCTGGGAATGAGGTGGAAATACGTATAGGATTAAATCTGTCGGATGCGTGTTGGTCAGTAGACTTGCATTACTAGGTAGTGATGAGTCATCTTCGGGACCCTTGTGGGACAGCACTGAGACGTGCCTCACCCTGGCACTGCTGCTTTTCAAACTTGGCACATGACTGCTCCTGCCCGTGCTGCGAAGACAGCCTCACTAGGCTGGGTGGTCCATGGGAGGGACGATCTAGAAGCACGGTCACCTCACCCCTTCTAAACCATTGCTGGTGTAAAATGCCTTTGTGCTTACATAGAGCAAAATATAAACAAGCAACCTGTAGACGTAGATTAAGTTTGGGAAATAAGTTTTTAAACTTCGGAATGTGTAACTTTTTTAGTTTTTCAGTTGATAAAATATACCCGTGGAGAAATGAAGCTTGACATCGATGAAGGTCTTAACGCAGTTCTGTTTTCTGATAGAAGCCCTTTTTTATATGTCTCTTATTGGTGAGAAATGCCCATACTACATGGCAATTTGAAGGTAGCTCTAACAGGATTTTCCAGTGGGTAAGCTTTAGAATAAAATGAGGCACGACTGACAAAGGATTCTGGTCCAGCGAACATAGGGATGCAGCCATCGGCTGGAGGTACCTACTACAGGGATTGGACTCCGGTTGGAGGTATAAGAGTGGGGACACCAGAGGTTCTAGGGGCTTGTTAGACACTCAGAAGGAGAACCTGGTCATCAGCGGGATGGAAGCGTTCCACCTCCAGGGGAGAGGTCAGGATCGGCAAGCATGGGACTGTCGCTGACGCCATGAGAAGGAGAGCCCTTCTGTAGAAGGACTCGCACTTGCCAGCCCGGAAGTGAAGCAGTCCTCTCATTGAGCCGTTGCTGCCCTTTCCCTGCGAGGCTGTTGGATGGCTCGTCACCATGAGCCGTATTGGCGGAGCGATGGTAGTTTGCTCCTGCACGTCCACGGCCAGCAGCTCAGCCCTTGAATGACAAGCATCACACACATTCAGAGTAAGTTGACAGCACTCTGTGAGCACGGAATGGAGGCAAGACAGGAGCCTGGGCAGGGCGGCGCCTCGCTAGCCCTGTTTCCAGCAGCCAAGCTCTATTTACCCACAGAGCACTCCATTTGGCTTTACGGCTATTCTTTTTGCCACAGCACAGTTTCAGTTAAAGCATAGCAAACACTCGAAAATCAAGGTGTAATTGCTTTCCTATTTCAATTTAGGACTCACTTATCCTTTGTAGCATACTTTGTAAATTAAGATTATTTCAAAAAAATAGAAAATATGTCAGACCGTATGTGGCATGGAGGAAACAGCCAGATAAGTAGCGATCAACACAAGTGTGTACATAGGTTAAAAATTTAAAAAACATCTAGGAAGAGGGGCACCTGGGTGGCTTAGTCGGTTAAGCGTCCAGCTCAGGTGGTGATCTCGGGGTCCTGGGATCAAGCCCCACATCGGGCTCCCTGCTCAGTGCAGAACCTGCCTCCCCTCCCTCTCTGCCCCTCCTCTTGCTCACGTGCTCTTTCTCTAAAATCAATACATAAATCTTTTTAAAAAATCTAGAAAGATAGTCCAACTTATTCAACGACTTATATAGTGTGTATGTTGATATTAGTGACTTGAATATCCCTGATAGATTTTAACATCAGTTCTAATAGTAGACATTCAGATTTCCTGTGACACTTAATGAAATGTAGATAGATTTGTAAGATTTTTTTTTCTTTGTATTACTCCAAGATTAATGTTAAGTTTGAGATCCAGATTCAGGTTGCAGGAAAAAAAAATATGGAAGGCAGAGAAAATACCAAAGGTCAGTGTGAGCATATCATTGCCCAGAGGTATTTGCTGAAACCAAAGGTTACGTTGTAACCTGGATCTTAAAATATTCCCTTTGAACCATTTAGTGAGATAGAGTCCCAGAAGGGAACCAGGGAAAAAAAACAAACCAAAAACCAAAAACCTGAGTTTTCATTGCTATTATTCCATTTACTATCTGTACTCCCTTGAGCAGCACATATTTTGAAAACTGATCTAAAACGAGCTTCAAGGGCGCCTGGGTGGCTCAGTGGGTTAAAGCCTCTGCTTTCGGCTCAGGTCATGATCTCAGCGTCCTGGGATCGAGGCCCGCATCGGGCTCTCTGCTCAGCAGGGAGCCTGCTTCCTCCTCTCCTTGTCTCTCTCTCTCTCTGCCTGCCTCTCTGCCTACTTGTAATCTCTCTCTCTGTGTCAAATAAATAAATAAAAAAATCTTTAAAAAAAAAAAAAAAAAAAAAAAACGAGCTTCAAGTGCCCAGCATGGGTCTGGGGTGTAGCAAGAGTTCTAAAAATCATAGCTGCCACTAGACTGGGTCATTAGATGGAAACACAGTAGCATTGTGTATCAAGGGCAGCGTCATGCCGTAGCATAAGACACCTAAAGAGAGTTGGTGTGGTTCTAACAGCATGCCACAAAAACCAAACAAAACCACCATAAGGGTGATGTGTCCGTCCAGCCTACAACAGGTGCCAGCACTCAGCCGGCTCCCAGATGCCTTTCTCCATCTGTGCCCCAGGTCGGTTCCTTTCTTGTGTCTGCATCTAGAAGGCTTTTTGGGGGGGAAAGTTATTAAAATCCTTAGGAAAACCAAAACAAAATTCAAAAATGATTTTCTGTACTCTGTAACCAGAGAAAAAATAAATCATTTACAACTCTCAGCTACATTTTTAGGAGCTCCAATTCTTCAATTCTTGCTGCACTTTTTACAAGTGCTTCTGTCCCTCAACAAAGCAGGTATTCAGGTATTAAAATCTAGGTATGAATAATTCCCTGTCACAACCACGATATTGGTTACCATTGCAATAATTGTTGTTTCAGAAAGGAAATTTTCAGGACAGTTTGAGTTATATAACTTTAGAAAAAGGAAGAATTGCAAAATAAAAGGAGACTACTTCTCTAGCATAGCTAAATGTTTATATATAAGTTTATGTTTATATTTTTATAATATAAATGTATACATAAATCTAAGTATATGTAAATTTATATACATTCTGTTTCTACATGCTGAAAATTAACAGTTTGTCCACATTCATCCGTAATCTTCAAAATATTTCAGGAAAAAAAATGCCATTTCACAAAATCTTAAAGACTAAATTTGTTATGTGCATCTTAATGCATTTGAAAAGTAACATGTTACATTTAAAAAATTTCTACGGGCACCTGGGTGGCTCATTGGGTTGAGCGTTTGCCTTCGGCTCAGATCATGATCTCAGGGTTCTGGGATCGAGCCCCGCCTCGGGCTCCCTGCTTGGCGGGGAGCCTGCTTCCCCCTCTCTCTCTGCCTGCCTCTCTGCCTACTTGTGATCTCTCTCTCTCTCTCTGTCAAATAAATCAAATCTTTAAAAAAATCTCTACATGATACAATAGTTACAAAAGCATCACACCTTCATAGTGGGATATTCACCTTCTAATGTGTTTACCTTAAACTTTTTTCAGAATAAACGATCATTTTAGTACAATTCTGTAAGAACACTTTCTTGTATTATATTGTAAAAATGTAAATGTTGGATACCTCTGATGCTTCTAGGGGTTATCCACTCTGCTGGAAACAGTAGCTGACAATGAAACGAAACACAACTGGACACTAAAAGAAGAAACAGCATATAAATTTTTTAGAGGGGAAAATATTGCATTGTTAAATAGCCTCCACATGCAGATGTTAGCAGGGATAAAGTGCATTGAAAGAAAAGTATCGATATTTTGCGGGAATAAAAGCTCTTTGCAGTTCCCACGCTCAGGTGACAAGGACATTGGTATACCCTCAGAAAACCTGGGGAATTGTAATGAATGTCACAGAACACTAGCTAGGTTGGCAGATTGCATTCCCCTAGTACTTCTGAAGTACAGATAAGCAAACTTGTCCACACTAGCATGATCTTTTTTAATAGAACGTTAATTGTAAGAAAACAAATACAATAAGCTTTGTCAGAAAGGCAGATACTGTGGATTGGCTGCCGAACACCAAGACCACCTCCCTTTCTGAGCAGAAACTGGAATTCATGCGTGCACGTGCACAGCACACACACACATACACGCACACCCTGGGCTCCCTTCCTGGGCAGAAACCGGAATGCACACACACACACGCACACACACACACACATACTCACACACCCCAGGCTCCCTTCCTGGGCAGAAACCGGAATGCACACACACACACACGCACACACACACACATACTCACACACCCCAGGCTCCCATGCACTAGGCTTCTGAACTTGGTTCCTTTCATCTGAATGATTCCTGAGGTGGTTTTGTTCAGGAATGGAGTCACTAGTTGTGTGAAGTGGAGCATAGGTGGGTACATTTTTGGCATGGGGTGCCCCCTTGGGCATCGGCGCACTGATCCAGGCTTCCTGATCTTGATAGGACCTGCTCATTTCTGGATCAGGCAGTGGTGGCAGGGGTTCCTGCTTCGACCCCTTTCTCTCTGTAACAAAGGCAGCTGTCTTCCTACCAGCTTCGACTGTGATGTGAGTGTGTCCTGGACAGAGAGAGGGAGAGACAAAGGGGGGTAATGGGAAGAGAAAAGAGCACATCAAGTGAACCATGCAATGAGCAAAAGAAGAGACTGGTGCTTAGTCATACACACTTAAATTCAGAGAGATGAGGGCATGGTGGCAGGTGCACAGGCTTTTATGTTGTAGACTTGAGGTTGTATGAGACAGTATGAGATTGAAAATGGACTGGTATATGGTGCATTTGAAAAACAAGAGTTTGGAAAGGTTGTGGAATGGTTTAGAATGAATTTCATGTAAGCAATTATTGAATCAGGCAAATTTGGGTCTAGTCCTTGCTCTGCCCTTCCTGGCTTATAGAGTGTATGCTAGTGGTTTGCCATGCGTGCGTCTCTACTTCTTCACCTGTGCAGGGACTGGACACTGGCCTTTAATTCCCTCCCCTTGAAAATGAGACTGTGGGTGGGGTAATTCCTTTGGGATGTGCCGGGGTGGGTGAATGGGGGCTGTCTCCTGCACCATGGAATATTTAACATCTTGGCCTTTGCCCACAAATGATACTAGCATCCCCCAGTTGTGACAGCCTGGAATGTCTGCAAATGTCACATGTCCTTTCTATGGCTAAATTGTCCTAATTAAGAACCACTGGCATAACCTTCCAAAAATTTGTGGTCACATTGATTCTACCCCTTTCTAGAGTCACAACCTTGTGACACAGTTCATCCCCTACCCAGTATTATTTTTTTTTTCTGTTTATGGAGAATTTCTTATAATGATACCAAAAACAAACACCTTAAATTTTATGGTTCCAAACTTATTTTGATTTTGATTTTTTTTTAAATGAGAACTCTCTGAAGCAACACGACATTTGACCTGAAGGGAAAACCATAGATTGATTTCTTTTAGAATAAGTTACCCAATTTAGAGAAAGCTTTTCCTATAATGTGTAATAACTCAATACACAATGTTGTTAAAAACATCTCGGCTTCTATAACAATAAGTGAAAAATGTTGAATCTCTCATCAACCAGGGTATGGAACTTTTTTAAAGTAAAAGTGAAGTTTTAAAAGTAAATATAAAATCAACGTCTGAGGGAGGGAGAGAGGGGATATTCACAGAATCAGGTTTTCTCCACCACATCTCTGTTCGATATCAGTAAAATGTGCCCTTGGCCGCCTTGTGGAAGAGGCAGATGAAGTGTAAGATGTCTGTGCACACATCCCAGTTAACTCATGGACAGAAAAGGAAAGAAGACGGGGATCCAGAACAGGGGATAGAGAAAGTTTCCAGCTGTGGGGGCAGAGTCCCAGGTAAAGCAGTCCGTTCTTGTCTCACTGGACACGTCCTGTCTGCAGCTGGGACCCTTCCATCGTGTCTCTGTCCTCCAGGCCCAGCCATGCAGGTCACCAGTGGGTTGCCCGACAAATAGCACTATGATCTGCCTCTTTGCCAACTTCTGCTGTTTACAGTAGGTCTCAATGCTTCATGGAGAGACGTATGTCTTATACAAACAAACCGAGCGAGTGATTTATTTTGACATGGCTCACAGATTACAGATTCATCAACATTATGAGTTTCGCTACATTCGTTCTTCCAATGGTGGTCTTGGTCTCTCTCTCTCTCTCCCCATCTCCTTCCCTAATCCATACTCCGATGTTCATTTCCTAAGAACAAACTAGATATCTTACAATGACTACACTGCAGTGTTCAAATTAGGTAAATTTAATTTAACTCTTTCATCCAAGTGACAGAGTGCCAGTGTTTCCAGGAGTGCACTTGCTGCTTTGTTTCGCTGCGGGCCCAGGGCCCGTCTGCGGCTCCAGGCTGCCTTTGATGGTCTTGTCACTGTGATCCCCTTGCATCTGGAATGTGCCTTCCCCTCCCTCTATCTTTCACAGCATGGGTGTTTCCGAAGAGCACAGGCTGTCCTCATGCAGTGCCCGTCCGACCCACTAGCTTATGTGAACATGATTACTGTCCGCAGTCTTAAGTCCTGCCAGCATTGCTGTTACCCTGGCAGACTCCGGGCTCAGCTCCCACTGCTGGGAGTGAGGAGCCTGACCCCAGGAGCACCAAGACCTCGCCGGAAGTAGCAGAGGAGAGCTGCTGAAATGTCTTTAAAATTGCACCCTGCCTGGCCTTTTAAGTTAGAAATAAGTACAGAGGATGAGGTACTATTATTTAGATATTAATATATTTTCTATCTCCTATACCCACCCCACCACCTGAGGCAGGGGGCACACACCAATTTAAGTCAGAGAAGAAAGAGGCCAGCGGTGGGAAGAGGCAAGGGGATGATGTCAGGAGAGATCAATAAATAGAAGATGGATGGCGGGGTTGTTATCCCTATGGCCTCCGAGGAAACAGGGGTGCCAGGTTGAAAGCTCTCTTTAGAAGAAGTGCTAATGAGGTGTGAAAACTAAGCAAATCATGGCCCTTTGAGTCTGCTTTTGTCAAGAGCCTAGAAAGTTACTCCTTTTTAGTGCTTTACTGGTTTCCTAACTGCTGTTTTGGGCAGTCCTAGTGAGTTACAGGAAAACAAATTCATACATTATGAAATGTTACTTTTCCCCAAATCCCTAAAACCAAACCACCAGATTTTTATTTACATTTCCAAATGGAAATGATGATTATCTTAATAGATGCAATTTTCCCTTATTTTCAAACACGGTAGTTAATTTTGAATATTAAAATGGATTTTGTTTTGATTTCCTGTAACAAAGCAATGCAGACATGATAAAATTGAAAAATGCAAGAAACAGAGTATTTAATAAAAATCTCTATTTTTACAATACAAAAAACTTACGGTTAACATCTGGGCATATCGCCTTCTTTGTTCTATGCATACGTCATGTAATCTTTTTTCTAATATGGCAAAATGTTATATAAGTGTTTTCGATGTTTGTTTTCTTCATTTCATATATTGTGAATACTTTTCTATGTTGATAGACACTCTTTGAAATACATTTTACTGGCTGAAGATTTTTGCATTTTGCAGCTACACCAAGATTAATTTAATTTACTTCCTTTTGTTGGGAGTTTGGGATCTCTTCAGTTCTCTTGATAATATCACTATACTAAAATGGTTATAAATATCACTATAGCCTGTATTTTTCAAACAAGTTTCCTTAATTATTTCCTTAGGATACATTTTGAAAAGTAGAATTCATAAGTCAAGAGTTAAAAGAAGACATATTTTGAAGAGGATGGTATTCATACCCCAATTTCCCAGTGCAGCTTAAACATCCATCAAGTAATGGAGTTCATCTTCTCTTAAAGTAGCACCATTTTAATGGATCTCTTTTTTAATACATTTCTTATTTTTTAACTTTTTAATTAAAATTTTTCAGTATGTATTTTAATTTATTTTTTCTTAAAAGAACCTAACTTTGACTTCACAATCGGATGCCAGAACCTCTATGTCCTTTGCACATAGAGCCTGTGGCTGCCCCAGGTCGGCTGCCACGCCTGCAGAAGGCTTCCCGCCTTCAAGATACCTTCTGTTTCCCCACCTGTGACCACCACCCCTTCCATCAGTAGTCATGGAACGTCTCTCCTGGTCTCCTGCTGAGCCTCTGCTCCCTCCTCTGAGTCCAGAAGGCACAGAGACATTCGGAGCTCAGCTTCTACCGTCATCTGGCTTCTGGGAGCATTGCCCTCCAACGGGATGCGTTGTTCTGCCCCAGGTCCCATTGCAGGTCCTCAGAGATTGCGTCTGAGTCCACTGGTTGTCACTTGCGAGGACCAGTGTCTGGGCACTGCCTGCACTGCTGTCTGAGAGGTCCTACCAGTTGCACTGGTTTGTGTCCAGCCCGTGATTCAGTGCAGCAGAGAAGTTAACTGGCAAGTGAGCTCATGTCACTAAGCTCAGGATTCCGGTTGGTACAGGGCTCCAGGGCAGAAGTTTACAATTTAAGATTGTAGACAAGTTGTTAGACTTTTTGGAGTCAGATAAGGAGCAGTGAGGAGACACGAAGGAAGGAACATGGACAGTGAGAGGCACCTTTGGGACAGAGCGTCTGTAAACCTGATGGCCCTTGGAAAACTGCTACTGTTGGAATCATCTGCTCTCATCTCCTCTGTGCCTTCCCCCATCTTGCAGGTTCCACACGGACCTTCCATCTATCCCTCCTCCTCTCTTGCCCCTCTGCCTATTCTTGGTGAAAAGAAGAAATGCATTCATGTACAAAGAGCACTGCACGGGTTCTCCCTTTCCTTCAGATCGGCCCTATTTTAAGGAAAGGCAAGTGCAGCAGGGAATTGTCTGACTGCCATTTGCTCTCCACCTCAGTCGTCCATGGCCTCACCCCTGCACGTGATAGAGCCAGACGTAACTCAGTGTCAGCTGGCTTCAAAACTTATGTTTTCAGCAAAGTTGGTCATAGCCCAGAGATGCTCTTTCTGTGGTTTAAATTCCCCCAGAGCAGGGGTTCTCACGTTGTAGCTTGCGTGGGAACTTTGTAGAGAGTCTAAAACACAGATTGCTAGGCTCACCCTGAGCGGTTCTGGTTCAGGAGGGCTGGGCTGGGCCCTGAAATTTAGGAAATGTGCCTTCCCGCCACGTTCGCATGTAAGGACAGTGCTTCTGGTTCAGGGCACCTCCTTAGAGATTAAAATCAGATGCTCTGACTGTGCTTGTTGCAGATATTTGTTTCCAGTTGGAAACCCGGCGATAACACCTGTTCCCCTTCCCTGCTCCGGATTCCCCTGCTGCCACCTTCAACTTAACCAAAGCCACATTCCCCTGCTGCCACCTTCAACTTAACCAAAGCCACACTTCCCTTCAGGCTTCCCACCCTTGGCCCAGCCATGCAATCTAACCAACCCAATTAACTCAATGAATACATGAACTCGATTAGGTGGTAACTCACATGATTGCTTGGACTTGATCCCTGCGCACTGATCCCTTCCTTCCTCTCTGCTGCTGGCAGATAAGCAAAGACTCCAGAGAGACCGGGAAAGCCAAAGGTGGTGGTGGTGCCAACTGGTGTCGAAAGCCTGTGGGTCTGATGGTCCCACTTCCCCACCTGCTCTGTCCTCTCTCTCACCCCTCCCTTCCCCTTTCTTCAGTGGCTGTGAGGACCTTCTTCTTGGCTGCTGTCCCACGACTGCCATTTCATCTTTTTCTTCCTGGGGGCTTGTTAGGCGCTCCCTGGATCTGGATCTCACACAGCAGCATGCCTTTAAGGATTGCCTCTTCCTGATTCCAAATCGGCTTCTGAAACTCCAGTGAATCACCTTCTCTGTCCCTTGTGCCCCTAAACTTTTGTATCCACTGTGGTTTGTATGCTTATGTTTATGTCTATAAATACACGTGGAGAATACACAAAAACACTCACACAGGATGCAGTGGATAAAGCACTTGCAGCCACCACAATGGAAAGTCTAAATGTTCATAGATTAATTGATAGTTATCATACACATTATATAAATGTATATAATTATATATAATTACATAACACATATAACTATATATAATTAATATATAATTTAATATAACAGATAATATATGTTATATATAATTATGTATTATGTATACAAGTATATGTGTATTACTAGAATATATAATATAAAAATATGTTTTTTATAAACAAGCATACTTTCTATTCACTCTGTATACACATGTACCATGTATATACATTATGGTGAATATAAAATACATTTGAATATAAAATATATATCATGCATATGTATAATTTTATCATTTATATGTTGTATATAGTTTTGTGTATGATATATTATGTGTAACATGTATACATTGTATCTTACATCCATATTACCTATCGATCTGCCCACCCGTCTAGGTAAGTGTAGACTCTCCCCTTTCGGCAGCCTGGGCTTTAGCTACCATATCCTTGTCCTGACTGTAGTTATCAAAATGGAAGGCCCAGGTGTCCCGGCTTTGAGACCCTGTTAGGACCGCCCCTGTCTTCTGGGACTGCTTGCCTGGCAGGATGCCTGCTCTTACCTCATTTTTGTTAGAAATTTATTCAGTGTTTATGTTTCTTAATGTGAGCTGTTTTTATCTTTTGCTTCTGTCCTGAAACCTGACGCCAGTTAGCTCGGTCGAGAACAGGAACCTTGGGATGGTCTGCAGGGAGGGGTTGGCGGAGGTGCAGCCAGGTTCCTGGGATGTCGCCCAGAGGGGGTTTGTGCAGCGATGGGTGGTGGCACGGTGAACAGGAGCATGGGAGACACTCAGGTCAGAGGTTTCCATTTAGCCGAGAGCCTGTTTCTTACAAGTAAACGATGTACTTGGAATTCTTACATGAATATAAATACTAGTATTCTCTCAGAAATCTTGTGATGGTTTAGTGAGATATAAGGAGCATTTCAAAACTGAGGTATGAATCATGATTTTGAAAAGGATTTTCTTCATTTTCCGTGCTTCTTTCTTTTTGTACTGGAATAAATAAGCTTAGCCAAATATCCACTTCTACTTCGTGATAACAAGTGTCTACACATCCTGTCAGATGAAAATAGAGTCACAAGAAGCCACTTAATAATAAAGTAGGAAATCTGTGGGTTTTGAGTAGAACCAGATTTTTATGACTGCTTCTAAGACCTACTCGGTTTGAAGTTGTTACATGAGTAGTGAATGGAATGCTCCCACGGGGGATTCTGGGTTCTATTGTTAGAGACTCATTGTTTCTCCATCTGGAGAAGAGAGCTAGTAATTGCCAACACTTACTACCCTGGATCTGCGTGGGGATTAATGAGTCACACAGAGGAAGCCAAATGGAAAGTCTGAAAGAGGCAATTTACTCCAGCAAAGTGATTACCCATTTCATGTTAAATGTGCGTTTTTTGAGAAACTGACTGAGAACCTTCTGCAATGACTTGAATCCAACTTTGCTTTCAGCTTTCTCATAGGCCCACAGAGGCCTGATTCATGGCAGCTTCAAAGGCCACTATTCACACACACACACACACACACACACACACACACAGCACAGAATGTACATGAAAACAATATAGGAAATTTAAAAAGATGCTATCAATTTCACAAAGCTTATTTAACATATGATTGTGTTGTGTTTCTTTTTCACAAGTAAGGACAAATCGAACACACCGTGATTCATATTAAGTATGAAATATTGAGTGCATTTATAATTTTAATGAAATTGGCAGCATTCCTCTTCCTCACCCTGAGACTACATTTTCCCTGGAGATGGACTCTGGGCTCTGCACTTCAGGTCATGGCCACATTCTCTTTGTTCTGACCATGAGCCTCTTTCCTATCGGTTGACTTTCTATTACAGAGAGAAACATTCTTCCTAGACACAGAGTGTACATGTTTCTCCTGCTCCTGTAAGTTAGGCAGGAGGATCTTACAGAGTCTTGACACTTTTTTCAGGCTACACCAGAGGGAGATACAAGTATTTCTACTTTTTTTTTTTTTTAAACCTGGAGCTCCAATTATAACTGAGAGCCTGTCATCACTTTCATCAGGTCTCCAGGCTTGGAAATTTAAGAGAAACTTGTGGGTTGGGGGTGGGCCAAGACTGGGATCTTTCTCTCCCCATAAAATCAACATCTGAAGCTCTTGCTCTAACTTCCCAAGAACAAGCCACCTCTAAGACTGGGATTGGAGAAACAGCTCAGACAGATAATGTATTCTTCTTTTTGTGTTGTTTATGGTTGACATTGTATTTGTTTATCTATCTGTCATCTATGTATTATCTATCTATCTATCTATCTTGGTATACCGATGTTTAAAACACAGTTCAAGAAACCAAAATTTGCATTAATGGTTCCTTGAAGTTTGGTGAAATTCAGGGAGTAAAACCTCAGTTACCATCAGGAAGGCATTGTGTAATACCCACTGTACTTGGGTTCAAGTCCTAGCTCTTTGATCATTGGTTGTGTGTCCTTAGGAAAATTACTTCATTTCTTTATGCCATAGATGTCTCTTCATCCTCTGATTTCACAGGGTCCTTAGAGATCCTTCTCTATTAAATAATATATTTGAAAAGTGTTTATGATGGTGATTAGTCCATAGTAAATAGTCAAATATTAGACAGTATTTTGCTAAGGTATTATCTGAATACAGAAGAGAGCCAACCAGTGAAAGTATCCTTTCTGTTAGATACCTTGAAGGACATGGAACAATCCTTTTATTACCTTTATTAAAGAGTGAAAAACAGTTTGAAAGGGATAATATAATCCATTCGGGTTCGTAAGGTGAGTTGACATTTGAATTCAGATCTTTATGATGTCAAAGCTCACAACAATCTTCCAACATACGTATAATTGCCATTCTGACTTTACAACATTCCCAAACACTGTTTATGAATCTTTCCCAAAGATACATACGTAAGTAGCAAGTGAGGCAACGTATTTTCAGTTAGGATGCCTCTGTCTGAAAATCATATAACTCAAAATAAATTGTATCACATAGATCAAAGGCTAGCTTAAATAATAAAGAAAGTGTATCATTACATGGATCTAGAAGTCTGGAAGTAGAATATTTTCGAGGTCAATTATCCAAGGACCCAATAACATTGTCAGAAGACCCTCCTTGTATTTGTCCCTGCCACCCTCATTGAGTCTGCTAATGCTATTGTGGCTGCAAAGAGGCTGTTCCAGGCTTCACATCTCCATGTGCACCAATGACTAAGACTAGAAGGACTGTCCCTGCATCATGTTTCTTTTTAAGAGAAAGAGTATTTTCCCCAAAGGCTTTTCTCACATTTTATGGCCAGTGTTAAGTCACATGCACATACCTCAAGAACAACTGGTAACATGCATAAAATGACTGTTCTTAGCTTAGATAGACTCCTAAAGATTTCACACACCACCCTCCACCCCAACCCCAGATTTTGGAGATGAAGACAAAAAGGGTAGCAATCACTATGAGTTAGTCAAGAGTGAGTTGTGCCTGAAAGATTTGAACCAGGCCTTCTAGTTAAGCCAAGTAATTATTATACCTGTTGTTTTCTTGGTTGGTAATGTGGTTCAATCCCCAACATAGCCCTCAGGCTCAGTAATTCGCTGGAGGCACTCACAAAACTCAGAAAAGCCATCGTACTCACATTCATAGCTTATTTCTGCAAACAGACAAAGCCTAAAGTTAAAGGAGGGAAGAAACTTCGGGACTGAGTCCGGACGAGATCAAAAATAAAAGTCTAGTCATTCTGTCCCATCAGAGTTTCTGCAGACAGCACTTGCTTCTCCAAGCAATGAGATTTGACAAGCACACATGGAGTATTGCCAACCAGGGATGCTCAGTGAGCCTTGCTGTCCGCAGGCTTGACGGACCACCCACACAGCTCCCTATAGTCTGCAGGCTCCGCAGAGGTCAAGCTGAAACAATGTGGCTGCGTGGCCCATGGTTTCCACAAACTCACATCATTAGCATAGCCCCTCTGCTATGGCCCAAGGGCTCTAGTAAGCAAAGATACTTCTATCAGGCAGGAGGATATTCCAAAGGCTGACAGGTTACCTCTTGGGGGAGGTCAAGGACCAAACTTTTACTATGCCAGTGGGCACAACCCAGCCTGGCTGATATTCACTACATTGGTGATAATACCAGAAGAAAATGATCTAGAGATGTTTTAAATAGGGGACATGGATATTCATCACTGTATTTCATACTGAATCTTCTTAAAATGGAATGATTCAATTCTATATGTTTTAAATAGTTTTGCATAAATATATCACTTTGCTTCTGTGATCTTCATGGAATTTTGAAATATGTAGTTGCTTACATGCTATACATTAAGTGGAGACTTGCAAAATACTATCTGATGATTATAAAGCAATCCATCTATGGTTCCTGAAAAGATAACAAATATTTTTGCATAACATTTTTAATTTAAGGGTAATTATATGGTTTCAGATTGATAGACAATATATTTATTTTATGTCTTACATTGGGAAAGTATATAACTTAAACGTATATTTTTAAATTTTATTTATTTATTTTAAGATTTTTATTTATTTATTTATTTGACAGTGAGAGAGAGATCACAAGTAGGCAGAGAGGCAGGCAGAGAGAGAGGAGGAAGCAGGCTCCCCGCTGAGCAGGGAGCCCGATGCGGGCCTCGGTCCCAGGACGCTGAGATCATGACCTGAGCCAAAGGCAGAGGCTTTAACCCACTGAGCCACCCAGGCGCCCAACATGTATTTTTTTATTAGGAAATACCAACACATCCTTTCAAAACTAGAATGGATATTCATGGCTTAAAAAAAAAAAAGTATGAGGGGTGCCTGGGTGGCTCAGTGGGTTAAAGCCTCTGCCTTTGGCTCAGGTCATGATCTCAGGGTCCTGGGACCGAGGCCCACATCGGGCTCTCTGCTCAGCAGGGAGCCTGCTTCCTCCTCTCTCTGCCTGCCTCTCAGCCTACTTGTGATCTCTCTCTCTATCAAATAAATAAATAAAATCTTTAAAAAAAAGTATGATTTTTATGTGAATGTATGACCAGTATAGTTCTCCACTCTATTTTGATTTCATAGCATTTGTTTTGAATTTCTGAATTGGAACACACTTGTATTTGCATATGTCAGACTTTATTTGCACCATACAGCTGAAAGAAGCATTCATTCACTGTCTCATTTCACCTGGTTTACAAATTTGTCAGTCTGAAGGACAGTGTGCCATTCCCCATGATACCTTTGACACAGTGCGTCTCTGAGTCTTTCCACCTCCCGAGGCTCCAGGCTCTGTATTATAAACATACTTTTAGGTGTTCCTTTCACTGTCATTGTAATTTATATTATACTCAATGTAGACATTTTAAGTTGTGTTTTTTTTTTAATTTTATTTTTATTCTTTGCCCAAGGGGTACAGGTCTGTGAATCATCAGGCTTACATCTTTTACAGCACTCACCAAAGCACAAACCCTCCCCAATGTCCATAACCCATCCACCCTATCCCTACCCCCCCACCCCCCAGTAACCCTCAGTTTGTTTTGTGAGATCAGGAGTCTCTTATGGTTTGTGTCCTTCCCCATCCCATCTTGTTTCATTATTTTTCCCTCCCTACCCCCCACGACCCCCCACCCTGCCCCTCAAGTTCCTCATATCAGAGAGATCATATGATAATTGTCTTTCTCTGATTGACTTATTTCGCTCAGCATAATACCCTCCAGTTCCATCCATGTCGTTGCATCAACAGATGAATGGATAAAGAAGATGTGGTATATATATACAATGGAATACTATGCAGTTAAGTTGTGTTTTATGTAGGTTTTGTGAGAAAAAGAGTGTTCATGATCTGTATTATTTTCAAGAATTTGTTAGTCTATAATATCTTTGGTGATAGAGAATTAGAGGGAAAATGGGAATAAAAAAGATATCAGCAACTATTAAATAAATAAGTGAAGGGATTCAACAAGGCACAGAATTTAAACACTAAAATATCAGATGAAAAAATAAATAAATGAAAAAGAAAGTACCAGATAATAGCATAGTCACTAAGGAAAAATAGCTCTCAGGTTTGAAACCACCCACTTTTCCAGGGGTGTGTGTGTGTGTGTGTGTGTGTGTGTGTGTGTGTGTGTGTGTGTGTGTGTGTGTGTGTGTGTTTTCTTTTCAAAGTGGAACTTGTGATTTTGCAATGATGATTATAACTGTTAAAACCTGTGGCTTCATTCTGTCCTCCACCCTTCTCAGAGTGTCCTTCCTGAAACAGCATGACAAACAGGAATGCAATCTCTAATGAATGTCTCGGACCTCAAAGCCCTCCCTGCACCTTAAGAGGGAAGCAGATGGAGCTGGGCCGGAATGAGACAGAACAGAGACACAGAAACCTAGTCATGACATTTTCTGTTGTCTCCTTTTTAACTGAAGTCGTTTCCTGTTTTAAATGTTACTGAAAAAAGGGAAGTCTGGGTGGCTCAGTAAGTTAAGCTCCCAATCTTGATTTCAGCTCAGGGCATGGTCTTAGGGTCTTGAGATCCAACCCCACTTTGGGCTGCACGCTCAGCACAGAGTCTGCTAGAGAATCTTTCTCTCCCTGTGCACCTCCCCCTGCTCACACTCTCTCTCTCTCTCTAAAATAAATAGATTTTTTTTACTTTATTTTTTCAGTGATCCAAAATTCATTGTTTATGCAACACACCCAGTGCTCCATGCAATCTGTGCCCTCCTTAATACTCACCACCAGGCTCACCCGTCCCCCCACCCCCCTCCCCTCCATAACCTTCAGTTTGTTTGTCAGAGTCCACAGTCTCTCATGGTTCATCTCCCCTTCTGATTTACCCCAATTCACTTTTCCTTCCCTTCCCCTAGACTCCTCCATTTTTTATTCCTTATGTTCCACAAGTAACTGAGACCATATGATAACTGATTTTCTCTGCTTGACTTATTTCACTCAGCATAATCTCCTCCAGATCCGTCCATGTTGATACAAAGGTTGGGTCTTCATTCTTTATGATGGCTGAGTAATATTCCATTGTGTATATGGACCACATCTTCTTTATCCATTCGTCCGTTGAAGGGCATCTGGGGTCTTTCCACAGTTTGGTGATTGTGGACATTGCTGTTATGAACATTGGGGTGCATGTGCCCCTTCTTTTCACTCCATCTGTATCTTTGGGGTAAATACCCAGTAGTGCAATTGCAGGGTCATAGGGTAGCCCTATTTTTAATTTTTTGAGGAATCTACACACACTGTTTTCCAAAGTGGCTGTACCAACATGAAATGAATCATTAGAGCTACAGTGCTTTATTAGTTACAGTCCTTAAATTAGTTATTGTTGAAGGAATTCTAGTAATTAAGAATCAACTCGTTTGTGCAGTAAAACTGGGCATCCTGCTTGCTCACCCATCAGCAACACGCACCACAATCTGAGATTTTATCATTGCAGTTTAACTGAGATATATATATATATCTATATATATATATAGATATAGATATAGATATATAGATAGATATAGATATATAGATAGATATAGATATAGATATAGTTTGGTATTTCTCTCAGTAAAATAAATAAATAAAATCATCATCATCATCTTGTATTAAAATGAAAATACCTGAGGGATAGTCTTAAGTTTTGACTTTTAACTCCATGAGGGTAACAGGGAGAGGGGGGATAGTGGTAGAGGTCCAAGAAGCAGGACACCATTCTCATTTCTGAGATGAAAGGGAAGGCCCAACAAGCATGGCGGACCTAAGACTTGACCTTTCCTCAACACAATGGTTGTAGCACCACACAGTTAAAAGCTAGTACTAGAAATCATAACTTTTCTCCCCCTCCTTGACTGCCTAAGTATTTTTATTTTATTTATTTATTTATTTAGCCTAAGTATTTTTAATCTTGCGATAAGCTTTTGCATTTTTATTATATGAGTCTTCTCTACCAAGAATTTGAAGAAAAGCCTTGCTCAGTTTTCTTCTGGTAATAATAAAAACAACAATAATAAAATCTAAATAGAAAAATAATTACATTGTTTTATCAATAACAGGGAATTAATGATAGGTTTGCCCAAGGGTGTCGAATCCGTATTCCAATCGTGCAACTCATAACTTGAAGGCTACTCAGTGGCCGTTTGAAAGGACAGGAAGCGGCAACTCTCCAAGACTGCTTCCTTTCTTGGTCTGTCAAAGATAGAGCCAGATTACCGTGGGAGCAGGGGAGAATTCAAGTTTTAAAGATAGATTAAGTCTCTCAGATCACTTGTGTACCTGTTAGTACCTAAGGCAGAAAAATCCCAATTCCCTTCAAGAAAAATCCTTTGAGAATACTTTATTTACTCAAAAGCTATACCTAGAACATTTTCCTTAGACAACTAAATCCCCATCCTCCACCCAAAGACTTCGATTTTTCATTATTTGACCTGAATTGAACTTACTGAAATCACCAGTGATCTCCAGTGTTGTCACACCAATACATATGTTTTAATCTTCTATGTACTTGACCTCTTTGCCTCATTGCAAACTGTTCACAACCCTTTCATCTTGAAAATTCTCTTATCAGGTCCCCTGACACTACATACTACCTCTTCGCCTGCTCCTTCTCAGTTGCTCTGCTGTTTATCTGCCTATTCTTTTTTTTTTTTTAAAGATTTTATTTATTTATTTCACAGAGGGAGAGAGATCACAAGGAGGCAGAGAGGCAGGCAAAGAGAGAGGGGGAAGCAGGCTCCCTGCCGAGCAGAGAGCCCGATGCGGGCCTCGATCCCAGGACCCTGAGATCATGACCTGAGCCGAAAGCAGAGGCTTTAACCCACTGAGCCACCCAGGCGCCCTTATCTGCCTATTCTTGACCTCGAAATACTCAGCCACCCTAGACTCAGCTGCTGCCCGGCTTCTATTGTTTCTCAAATCAGCCATCAGCTAATCCACAGTGTGGTTCTACTGTGTGCCAGTCCCTGCGAGATTCTGGGGGGTAGACTAAAGAACAAGACAGAAAAATCTTTGCCACCAAGAGACTTATGTGATGTAGGAAGGGTCCCGAATGCATAACTAATATAATCTCGATAGTGCATAGGGTTATCAAGATAAAACAGAGAGGGCGTGTGGAGGTTGCTAGTTTAGCCAGGATGGTGATGGAGGGCTTCTCTGGGAAGGCATATTTGGGCTGATCTCTATGTACTGAGAAGAAGGCAGTAATGTGAAGATGTGGCTGAAGGGTATTTCAGACAGAAGGACCAGCACATGCCAAGAACAAACTTGTTCAGGGATGAGACCCTTGAATCTCATTCTAGATCACATCAGTGATTCCCATGATTTCAAATATCACCTATATGGTAATGAATCCCGTGTTTCTATAATAGTTCCCTTCTCCCAATCCAGACATGCACACCCAACAGTGTAGCTGACCCGTGCACTGGGCTGTCTGTTGACACCTGCAATATAACAGATCAAAAATGGAATGGTTAGCATTCTGACCACCCTCCACTCTCCTCTTGCCTTCCCCCTCAGAAGAAGTTATAGCTCCATTTATTTGAGTTCTTCAAACAGATAAATGCATTTTCTTCAATCCTAATGACCAAACCAGTTACTAAATCTTTTCCATTTCCCATCCGACACAATGATACCTGTCAGGGGCTCTGAGCCACCCTGCCCATGAAGCCTCTATCATCTTTTGTCTGGACTCTGTAGACAGCTTCCTCCCTCTGTCTGCCTCTGTGCTTGACCTTCCCAGCCCGTCTCCTAGGAGCAGCCAGAGTGAAGGACTTCACCTAAACAGACTTTCTCATGTGAGCATCTTCAGTGGTTTCCGACTCGGTTTCTACTTCCTCTCCAGCTGCAGTGAGTTGGGAAACATGGACTTCTCTTTTTGGTTATTTGAATATTCTGATGGCTTTCCTTCCTGAGGGCTTGATTTCGGCTGTTTAGTTGCCAAGGTGGTTGTGGTGTCCACTCTGCCCTTAGCCAACTGACCCTCACCCTTAAATGTCAACCAGAACGCCATGGCCCTTCAGGGGCCATCCTGACTGACCCCCTCCTGAATCTGGTCTCTCTCTGCTCCCTGTATAACTCTCTACTCATATTTGTCCTTTTCTTCATGGCACAGATCCCAAGTTGGAACTGCATATTGCTTTAGGTTTCTGTTGCTTGGTGTTTTCTCCATGAGGTCTCCTTGCTAAGGCTCCCAGAGGCAAAGGCAGAGCCTCCTTCTATGGGGCCTTCAGTCACCATGCTGCTGAATGGATGATGATGAAATGAAAGAAATTGGCCACAATTAACTTGCTATTTCTATTTTCAAGTGTTATTTCCATGGTGATTTTGATTACTCTAGCATATCAGAGAAATAATCATTCGAATTGTTTGCTTCTTATGAATAAAAATGCATAGTCTCTTCAAAAATATGTTAACATGTCTTGCTAGCTTTTAAATATAACACAGTAACACTATAGAAAACCACTACAAATACTGTGCAAACAAAATTTCAAATCCACTTACTTCTAAGTTGAAAGGCCCGATTTCCCATACAACTAGTTTTATTTGAGTTACAAGACACTAAACCCTGTGTTTTTGAATGACAATTCTAGTTATATTTCTTAGCCTTTGCTTACATTACACAAATAATCTTCCTTTCTTTTTTATTTATTTTTTTTACTTTATGAGAAGTGCATGTTACTTTCAATATAATATTATTTTACCTGTATTCTTTCTGTGTGGGATTTTTGTCTCCCCCTAATCTTTTATAAAGTAAATTTGTGTTTCATAACATCCCTGGCTGAAATTTCCCCAAGGATGGGTATCCTAGAGACAGACTCATGGAATATTAGAGTTGAAAGAACAGACTGAAATAATTTTGCCTAAGGTGTTTACAGGAGAAGAGATGAGGAACAAATATGGTGGTAATATTGTCTTTATTGAGCAGTGCCCAGCAGATTGCCTGAGCCATCATTAAAGCTTCCCAAGAAGGTTGCCCGGTAGGTGTTTCAGGTGAGAACACAGAGGCTCATAGAGGTTGAAGAAGGAGCTCCCCCAAGGTCCTGTGGCCAGTGAAAGCATCCATCCTCAGTCCCAAGCAACAGAAACCTAAACCCCCATACCATGACAACCGTTTAGCTTTATTGCAATTCAGTCTCCGAAACTGAAAAACAAACACCTGGACCATATTATTTGATTTTTTAATTAGTAAGTTTTTTTTATTTGCCCCAGGGATTCAGGTCTGTGAATCATCAGGCTTACATCTTTCACAGCACTCACCATAGCACAAACCCTCCCCAATGTCCATCACCCATCCACCCTATCCCTGCCCTCCCACCCCCCAGTAACCCTCAGTTTGTTTTGTGAGATTAGGAGTCTCTTATGGTTTGTCTCCTTCCCCATCCCATCTTGTTTCATTTTTTCCCTCCCTACCCTCCATGACCTCCCGCCCTGCCCCTCAAGTTCCTCTTATCAGAGAGATCCTATGATAATTGTCTTTCTCTGATTGACTTACTTCGCTCAGCATAATACTCTCTAGTTCCATCCACGTTTTCTTGTGTTGTTTCTAACACAAGCCTTATATTTTATTTTTCAATCTGTATTCTTCAGTAATGATACCTGATTACTTTCCCTCATTTACCAGGAATTACATTTTGTCCTTCTGGTAGGAAAGATGTTGCTAAATTAGCTTCGATGTTATCTTTCCCATTGTCTAACAAAGTTCCATTTTCTTTTTTTTTTTTTAAAGATTTATTTATTTATTTATTTATTTATTTCACAGAGGGAGAGAGATCACAAGGAGGCAGAGAGGCAGGCAGAGAGAGAAGGGGAAGCAGGCTCCCTGCTGAGCAGAGAGCCCGATGCGGGCCTCGATCCCAGGACCCTGAGATCATGACCTGAGCCGAAAGCAGAGGCTTTAACCCACTGAGCCACCCAGGCGCCCACAAAGTTCCATTTTCTAAGGAAACATAAAAATGTTGATTAAGTATACTCCCATGCTAGGTACTATTTATAAAAGTAAAAATCCAACTCCGGGTTCACATAAAATATTTCAAATGTATCTATTTGACTAGACGTGCATACACAGTTCATCCTTTAACTTTCAAGTTATAACTAGGTATAACTAAACACATACACACACACACACACACACACACACACACACCTGTATAGTGAAGGAGAACACATCTGAATGTCATGGAGGATGCATATATAAAATGATACCTAAGAAAGACAGAAGACTCTGCATCTCAGGAAGACTCTCATTCAAAAAGCTTCATGGTTCAAACTTCACCTCAATACCTGACCTGGGTTCTCCGTATTCATCAGTCCTGCTTTTTAAGCAATTCTCCTGTGTTTTATGGACTGTCCATATCCATTCTGCTCTGCATGCCTATGCTCATTCTGTTCACATGCCTGGGTACCCTCCTCTCCAGCAGCCTCTGGACGCCTCTGGACACATCCCAATTCATCTGTGTCTCGAGCCTTGGGGTCCTTCAAGTGCAGGTTAGAATTCTTGTTTTCTTTCTTTTTGTTACACCCCCCCCACGTCATCCTTGCTTTTTTCTCTTTTCCTTCTGATCATTTCTCCCTTTCTTCTTTCTTTTCCTATTTTGTTATTTTATTTTAGGACAATTTTTAGAGCAGTTTTAGTTGCATAACAAAACTGGAAAGAGAGAGCAGAGATGTCCCATATACTTCCCAACCCCACACTTGCACAGCCTCCCCCACGACCGACAGCCCCCAGCAGAGGATGCATTTGCTACAACTGATGAACCTATGTTGGCATGTCATCATCACCCAGCGTCCATAGTTTACACTGGGATTCACTCTTAGTGTTGTATATTCTACAGGTTCAGACAAATGTATAAAGATATGAATCCACCCTTATAATGTCGTTCAGAGTATTTTCACTTCCCTAAAAATACTCTGTGCTCTGCCCGTCCATCCTTCCACCTGGCAACCACTGATCTTTTTACTTTTCTGTGGTTTTGTTTGTTCAAGAAAGTCAAACAGCTGGAATCATACAGTATGCTGTATTTTCAGATTGGCTTCTTCCCCTTGGTGATATCCACTGAAGAGTCCACCATATCTTGAAGTGCCTCGGTGGGTTAATCCTCTGCCTGCAGTTCAGGTTCTGATCCTGGGGTCCTGCGATCAAGCCCCACATCAGGCTTCCTGCTCATAAGGGAGTCTGCTTTTCTCTCTCTTTCTCTCCCTCTGCCCCTCCCCACTGTTCATGCTCTCTCTCTCTCAAAAAGATAAATAAAATCTTTAAAAAATATCCAGGAACTCAAGATCAGAGGTGATAGGTCATTATTGCTTTAAAGAAGTATAACTTAATAATTCATAATTTGTAAAATTGAAACATTATGAACATAATATATCATTATTATTTCTTCCAAGTATTTGTACCTTTGGATTTTCAAAATGACCATGGACATGCTGTAAGAAATGTATTTTATAATAGTCACAAATCGTGTTCTCCTTCTTATTTATACATTTTCAGAACATCTGGATAATACACAGAGTGAAATTACCCATACAAATCTGCTGAGATAAAGAGAATTTTGAAAGAGACCAAAGCAATTTGATTTATTGATATATTAATTATAATGTTAAAATATGTGTATCACATAAATTCTCAGAGAATTAACATTTATCATCTCTTAAAATACTTTAAAAAATGTTAAGCTTTTTTATTAGATAGTATTACTGTCAGCAAATATTAATGTATACTACAAAAATATAAATGATAGACAAAACATTTATATCAAGTAGCATTGATTTATTAATGTCAATCCTATATATGTAAAATTATTTTATATAAGCAAATATATAGTTGTAAATATACATTTGCTTGACCACTTATATCTACTTAATGTAAATTTTAAGTTATTTAATAATAGGATACATATGAAATACATATATGTGATAAATATACACATAAAGAATGTGATACATGTTTATAGAATTTATATTTACTGTGTTAGAATGCCTTTATTTTTTAAAGATTTATTTATTTTAGAGGTAGTACGGGGAAGGGGCAGAGGGAGGAAGAGACTCTCAAGAAGACCACTTGCTGAGCGTGGATCCCAGTGCAGGGCTGGATCCCACGCCTCTGAGATCACGACCTGAGCTAAAACCCAGTCTGATGGTTAACCAACTGAGCCACCCAGAACCCCAGTCAGAATGTCTTTTTTTTTAATTTATTTTATTTTTTTAAAGATTTTATTTATTCATTTGACACAGAGAGAGAGATTACAAGTAGGCAGAGAGGCAGGCAGAGAGACAGGGAGAGGAGGAAGCAGGCTCCCCGCTGAGCAGGGAGCCCTATGCGGGCCTCAATCCCAGGACGCTGAGATCATGACCTGAGCCGAAAGCAGAGGCTTTAACCCACTGAGCCACCCAGGCGCCCTCAGAATGTCTTTAAATCCAAGGTTCTGGAATCACTTAGACACTCTGATGAGAAAGAAATTTTCTGTGGGTACTTATCCCTTAGATATGTATTTCCTATTTTTGAAATCTAAGAATTGACAACTAAGGTTTTTTATCATTTAAATAAGGTATCTTTCATATTAAATACCAGAGTATATGTACTTAAATATAAGTGTAAAATAATTTCATACATATATATGCCTGAATCAATTATAGTATACATTGATTGGGATTTTTACCATTATTTTTCTCTTTGTTCAAAGTTATGCAAGGTAACATACATTTCATGCAAAGTATCATAAATTGTCCTGGTCAAATCCTGTCTTTACTGTTAGAAGACCATAAATAATTAGGGACCCTGTGAGATATTTCTGGGAAGACCTAAACCTTTTTCAAGAATGCTAAGTCCAGGGTCCTTAAATTTCCAAAAAGAAACCAGGGCAGAAATAGCAGTGCTAAGACCCAAGCTAAGGCTTCCTAGTCCCCAAATGATGGTCACTCTGCCTTTGTGGGGGCCAAGACAGGTGCACAGAGGAAACTGTTTGCTGCTGTCAGTATGCATCCAGGTAAACATCTCAGAGGGTGGTATGAGGTCAGACTGATCGCTGAGAGGACGATCCTCAGGGCTCTCCTGGAAATTTCAGTGCCTTTAATTTTGCAGAGGCCAATTACACTGGTTCTATACTAGCATATTCTTATTTTTCATTTTATTTGAATACCAAAATAAACATCTCAGTTTAATTTGAAGACACAGGAGGAAAAGACTCCCACATTGAACATTCACTGCCATAGTACTTTTAGCAGTTGGAAAGATAATTATTAATATCATAGCCCTTATAAGAAATCTACTTGTTTTTCCCTCTGGCAGAAAAACAACCTAGAAGAGACAATGTTAATGGTCAGAGTATTTGGAGTATTTAAAATTACTTGTACCACAAGATCCCCATAGGTAGTAGTTAGAATGCTGTTAGGAAAGACAGGAGGTTTTCAGTGCCAGCCAGATTGCCCTTATTGGTTTTGCAGTAGAGAACCATTACAAATTTTGAACATTCCTTGATGATATGTTTATTACTATATTATATCGTATTACATTGGAAGCCTAAAATATATGTGTATACATAGAGAGGGGAATGGGGAGGGGCAGAGAGAGAGGGAGAATCTCAAGCAAACTCCCTGATGAGTGTAGAGCCTGATGTGGGGCTTGATCTCATGACCGTAATATCATGACCTGAGCTGAAATCAAGAGTTGGATGCTTAACTGAATGCACCACCCAGGCATCCAGGAACTGAATTTTTTTTAAATGAACTGCTATAAACTAAGAGTTTGATTTAAGAGTAGGCAGTAAAACTAGAAATAAGAGAACATGGCAAAATCTACACGTACAAATATCAGTAGCAGGCATTCAAGTACTCGTGTTTTAGAAGTTGGAAAATTGGGGCACCTGGGTGGCTCAGTCAGTTAAGCAGCTGCCTTGGCTCAGGTCTCAGATCTCAGGGTCCTGAGACTGAGCCCCGTATTGGGCTCCCTGCTCAATGGGGAAACTCTTTCTCTTGCTCCCTCTGCCATTACACCTTTTTATGCTCTCTGGTCCTCTCTCCTGCTCTCTGTCAAATGGATAAATAAAATCTTAAAGAAAGAAAAAGTTGGCAAATTAGTGCAATGAGGAAAGAGAGTCCAGACAAAATGCCTGGCATGGTATTAAATTAAGCATTTGGAAAGTGTCACCCTAGAAACTCACACAAGGGACTAAAAGTTCTGCAACTTCTGTTGCTTGAAACATATTTTCATTGTCAATCCTTTAACTTGATATCCAAAACAGTACAGACCAAAGCCATGTGTTTTTGATAACTCATTTCTGTGTAAGCTAGCCCTTTAAAACTATAATGTTGCACTTGTAAGACTTTATCATCCAAATGTCACCAATGTTTTATTTACCTTCTTCTATAAACCTTGTAAATATTTGCTTACCATTCTGAGATCAAACCAACTACTGGTAAAGACTAAATCCTCAGCAGAAACAGAGAAAAGTTAACCAAAATTCTGTTATGCATGTGGAACTATCCTATGTGATACTCTGTTAAAATGAGAATAGTCTTGTTATATCTAAATGAAATAAATTAGTACAATAGCAAAATGGTTTGGAAGTTAACACTTAAGTAAGTGGTTTTTTTTTTAGGAAAAACTAACATGAATAAGTTTTATTCTTGATGAGATAAAAATTATTGAGAATCAAAACAAGGAAATATATCAAGACGTAGAGATTGCTTTTCATTTTAGTAAAGAAATACTGAATCTATTAAATGTGGAAGGAACAAATGTCAGTGTTGACTTGTTTCAAACTGATTATAGCAGGAAAGTCTGAAGTTTACGGTACCCCTCAAACACGTGTGCATGGAATGGGATGTCTATCATCTAAAGGTCATCGATACAGTGGAGATATTGCTACCAAGGAATTTCAACCACAATGGTTTCTGTACAACAACATTTTTTATTGTTATGCAACTAAAAACATGTCACCTCCCTAAAGGTGTAAAATGGTTAGAATTAGTCTCAGAATTGATCCAGCAGAAACACATCTTTAGGTCTCTAAAGAAATGAGTATCAACAATAAAAATATGCTGTAATACATCACAGGAGCAATGTCACTAAAAAGTCTGATTTTCTTTCAATGACTTTTATTTTGGATTATTTATTCCAAAGGTATACAAGCTAAATTTTAACTGAAAAAATGGCACCTTCCATGAAGATTTTAATTTTCAAGCCAAGCCATGGTTCTAGTGCTCTGGAGGTGGCTTATGAGCACCTGTGGAAAGCTGCTGAGCCTGGTCCTTTTACGGCAAGAAAATTGCCACCAGATGGTATTTGAGCTGAAGCCTCATGGCTTGAAGCATATGGCTTCCCATGTGTATGTTTGATTGGGAATATAAATGCAAACACCTTTTTACTTTACCTTTTGGTACTTAGTGTCTTTTCATTATAAATGGAATTTTATTATTAAGAATTTTTTAGGGGCACCTGGGTGGCTCAGTGGGTTAAGCCTCTGCCTTCGGCTCAGGTCATGATCTCAGGGTCCTGGGATAGAGTCCTGCATCGGGCTCTCTGCTCGGCAGGGAGCCTGCTTCCCCCTCTCTCTCTACCTGCCTCTCTGCCTACTTGTGATCTCTCTGTCAAATAAATAAAATCTTTTAAAAAATTTTTTTAAATTATTTTTTAAAGGCCTCACTTTAAGGTACAAAGCTCTTGAATACACAACGTTTCATTAGCTTATCACAGCAAATGTGAAGAAAGGAACCTGGATTTTTCAGTCAATAGGGTCAAAACTCCGGCCCTTGTTTTCTTTCCCTTAGCATGGGTTTACTATTACCACCTCATTGAATGGTTGTATGGATTCCGTCTAAAAAAATATGTAAGTGACACTTGGAGTTTCTGGCTGATATTATATATTTAAATTTAAAATTATCATCATCATTATTATAATTATTATTCTTAGTGTTTTATTTTTAATTATTTCTAATTATTTCACTAATTGTAATCCTTGTCTCCTCAGATTTGTCTGTAATCTCCTTTATCATAGACGTAGTTTATACATCTTTTGTATTAGTTCCTTCTTTCTCTATAGCATTGGTCTACCTGTACAGTAGGCTAGAAATAAATTAATGTTGAATTTTAATTGACATTCCCAAGGCATGTCCTCAAGGAGTGGGATAATTCCATGGGAGAAGCATCTTCTTCCTGCTAGACATACTTCATGGGAATCTTGATATTGTGAATCAAGATACTTTGAAAAAGGCATTTAAATATATATATATATATATATATATATATATACACACACATTAATATAATTTGCACATTTTAAATCACAATTCATTAAAGTCTTTTACAAACTGTCTAATTTGTATCTGTTCATCCATTTGCATAGTTTCACATCTTGTGTTAGTATTAGTTAATGCCCATTGGATATTTCTAGTTTTGATTCTTATCTGCAAAGTTTTGACTAACGTTTAATATATTTATTAATATCTGTGGCATGTGTCCCATTAGATTTGAAAAGCTGTAATTTTACAAAATTGGAGTTAAAATGATATTCATCCAGGGAATTCCTCTCTTTTGAAAACATTTCTCTGAGACACTGGATCCTGCTTGAAGCAGACTGAGCTCCATGACTCTTTCTAGCTTTAAAGCTTCAGTTTTTAGGGAAATTAATTGGTCATGATGCTGATGGGATAGGTAGTTGGGATTTATGGGGCTTATTGTTTATTTGTACATAACTTGCCTGTCACCATGTCTTTGCTGCCATTATCCCATTAAAAGCCTATCTCTGTTTCAGAAAACCAGCCATATTTTACATTTAGTCTCTCATCACTTTTCTGTTATCTTCTGCCATCTGCAAACCATTCAGGCTTGTCTAATTCATTCTGTGCTCTCACAGAATTCCAAGTAACTAACCTTTCTGGAATAAATAAGAGACTTTGACATTACCTTTAAAAAGACCCAGAGTGTTTTGATCTGACTTGGATGGGTACCTCCAACCTCTCTCATTTATTTTTATTACTATTCCATGGAAGAAAAAACAGAAAAGGGGAAACAGAAGTAGACCTTTTTTTAAAAAATAGTTTTATGCTGTGTTTTAGAGCACTTTGTCATTATAGAATTGTGAAGTAAGAGCCTACTGTAGCAGACAGACGGCTTCTGATAAAAGCAGTGATGGCCATTTACCTCGATGAGGGTGTTTTCGGATGACACAGCAATGACCATTGTGCTTGGGGGTAAACAGGACACATCTAAGTGGTGATGACCGGAAAAATACGGCAGAAGTAATATTCTGCATTGGGATTTGAGGTCTCTTTGGGAAATAAATTTTAGAGACTGGTTAGGAGACCACTGCCTACTGTTTGAGAATTCTGCCCTAGCACATAGTATAGACTATGAGACCATGGGGCTAGGGATAAAAAGTAGGGCAGCCATCCCCCCCTTCTCCATAGGGATACATTCCCAGATTCCAGGTAGATGCCTGGAACTATGGACAGTACAGAACCCCATATGCACCAAACATACATGGCTACAATAAAGTTTAATTTTATAAACTCAGGCACAGTGACAGACTAAAAACAATGACTACTAATAAAATAGACCAATTGTAACAGTATTATCTAATGAAAGCTATGTGAATATCATCTCTCTCTCTCTTTCAAAATACCTTATTGTCCTCTACTCACCTTTCCTCTTCTGGTGATAACGTGAGATGATAAAATGCCTACATGATGACATGAATTGAGGTGAACGTCCCAGGAGTTGTGACAGAGCTTTAGGATTTAGATCACCTGCTTTTGGACCATGGTTGGCCCCCAGTAACTGACACCACACCAAGTGAAAATGTGGATAAGGGGGACTGCTCTAGAACTATCAGATTGATAGAAGTGGATTTGCTGATGGGACACAGATTTATAGCTTGTTAGGATACACACACATACACACCACAGTGGTAATATACAAACAACATAAAATTTACCATTTTAACCATTTTCTTTGTATATGATTTTGTGGCTTTCAGTGCGTTCACATTGTTGCCCATTCATCACTGCCATCCCTCTCCAGAAACATTGTAGCTTCCCTACCGAAACGTTATGCATGTTCAATGATAATTCCCCAGGTCTTTGTCCCCATGCCTTGAGAAGCGGGCATTCTATGTTCTGGCTCTGTGAATTTGGCCACTCTTCCCCTCAACCTCTGCATGTCCTTAGATAGGAAGGGAGTCTCTTGTAGACAGGATATGGTTGCATCCTGGTTTGTTGTTGTTTATCCATTTTTGCCAAACTATGTCTTTAATTGAGGAATATATTAGTCCGCTAGAGCGACCATCACAAATTGAGTGACTTAACCAACAGAAATTTATTTTCTCAGAATTCTGGAGGCAGGAAGTTAAGATCTAGGTGTTGGCAGGGTGTTTCATCTGACAGCTCTTTCCTTGACTTGTCTTTTCCATGTGTCTTCATATGGTCTTCCCTGTGTGTATCCGTGTCTAATTCTCCATTTGTAAGGACATCTCTCCTACTGGAATCCACAAACCCTAATGACGTCATTATAACTTAGTCAGCTCTTCAAAGCCCCTATCACCAATGCAGTCCCATTCTGAGGAATGGGAGTTAGGGCTTCGACATACGAATTTTGAGGGAAAGCAATTCAAACCATACATGGAATTGATTCCATTTACATTTAAAGAAAGTACTGATTGGAAGGCACTTATTTTTACCACTTTTTTTTTTGTTTCCTGTTTGCCTTATAGCCCTTTTGTCTATCATTTCTTCCATTACTATGTTCCTTTGTGATTAGTTATGTTTTCTTCTGACCTACTAGGGTTCCCTTCTCATGTCCTATTTTGCATAATCTGTAGATATCTTCTTTATGGTTGCCATGCAGATTACACCTAAGATCCCGAAGTAACAGCAGTCTGTCTTAAACTGATACCAACTCAACTTCAGTTACATACAAACCTGTATTCCTCCACAGTTCCCTCACCACCACTTTGTGCTACCGACGTCACAAAGTACATCTATGTATACTATACCTATTAATACATAGTTATAATATTTTATGCATTTGTCTTTAAATCACATAGAGAATTTTTAAAATGGAGTTGTGGATCAAAATGACAAAATAGTGGATTTTTAAAATATTTCTCTCTATATTTACCTTTACAAGTGAACTTTGTGTTTTTATATTGTTTTGAGTTATTGTCTAATATCCTTTCATTTCAATTTGAAGGACTCCCTTTAACATTTCTCTTACAGGGCAGACCTATTAGACCTATTAAGGACTCCTCTTTGCTTTTTTAGTTTTGTTTTTGTTTATTCATTTTTTTGGTTTTTTTGGGGTTTTTTGTTTGTTGGTTGGTTTTTGTTTGTTTGTTTTTTTTTTTTTTGGTCTGGTAGTGTCTTAATTTTTCCTTTGTTTTTGGAGAGAGTTTTGCTGGATATAGAATTCTCTGTAAATAGCTTTTTTTTTTTCCCAGCACTTAACTATTTCCCCTTACTGCCTTCTGTCCTACCAGTTTTCTGCTGAGAAACCTAATGGTTTTATTGGGGGTCTCTTGGTGTTGAGATGCTTTTCTCTTTATGCTTTCAAGAGTCTTGGGCGCCTGGGTGGCTCAGAGGGTTAAAGCCTCTGCTTTCGGCTCAGGTCATGATCTCAGGGTCCTGGGATGGAGGCCCACATCGGGCTCTCTGCTCGGCAGGGAGCCTGCTTCCTCCTCTCTCTCTGCCTCTCTGCCTCCTTGTGATCTCTCTCCCTCTGTCAAATAAATAAATAAATAATCTTAAAAAAAAATAGTCTTTGGGCGCCTGGGTGGCTCAGTGGGTTAAAGCCTCTGCTTTCGGCTCAGGTCATGATCTCAGGGTCCTGGGATCGAGGCCCACATCGGGCTCTCTGCTCGGCAGAGAGCCTGCTTCCCCCTCTCTCTCTGCCTGCCTCTCTGCCTCCTTGTGATCTCTCTCCCTCTGTGAAATAAATAAATAAAATCTTTAAAAAAAAAATAGTCTTTGTCTTTATCATTTGACAGTTTGATTATGTGTCTCATTGTGAGCTGCTTTGAGTTTGCCCTACTTGGAATTTGTGTAGCTCCTAGGATTTGTATATTTATATTTTTCCTCAAATTTGAGAAATTTTCAGACATTATTTGAATTCATATTTAAGACAGTTGTTTTAAAGCCTTTGTCTAGTAATTCTGATGCATGCATTTCTTCAGGGACTATTTCTGGAGATTAATTTCATTCCTTTGAATTGCACACATTTTTCAATTTTTTGAATACCTCATGATCTTTGTGAAAAACTGCTTTGGGAAGAAACAGTTACCTTTCCCAGTTTTTGCAGAATATTGTGGAAGACCTTTAAAAATTAGTGATCCCCTGACCCTTAAGGTTAGGCTAACAAGAACACTTGAGGTCTTCTCAGTCTTACCTAGGAAGCTGTCCTATCTAGGTCTGTGTGTGTGCTTTTCCATCCCCCTATAAAGATACTTTAAAGTATCTTACTTCTCCAAAAAACCTCACTCCAACTTCTCAGGATCTTAGCTATGCTATTACACTCTTCCGCCTGTAGTTTCTTGGCCCCAGGTGCCTGCATGGCTGTGGTCCCTGTGCACTTTCTACATGCAGCAGGCCACCAGTACCTTCCATGGCTTCTGGCTGCCTTTCCCCATATGAGCTCCAGCACAGGCAAGGGGAAAAAAAAGTCTTTAATGCAGCCCACAGGCCAGAATATTGCAAACAAGTTTCTCCTTGCTGCTTCATCCTCAGCGAGGGAACCAGGAATGAGGCCACTGTGCCATGTCAAGGAAGGTATAAGTTAAACTTTCATGAACTCTCCTTCCATTATGAATGTGGCTTCTTCTTCACTGGATATTCACTTGGCTGTTATCAACCTCTGACTGGTTTCCAGAGCTCCTAAAAAGTTACTTTATTCCATCTGTAGTTTTTATTTGTTGTTTCCATGGTGGAATGAGGGCCTGGAGCTTTCTATTCCACAGTCTTACTGATGGCACTGCCCTATGTGCTGGATTGTTTTTAAATGATCATGAGAAGAACAAATGTCTAGGAAAGAAAGTTTTAGAGTTGAATCCATTTTTCCCACCATACTGCTTAATGATTTTTAGATGATATAAAAATATCAATTAAACCTGTAAGAAATGTAGATGAACTAATTTGGAATAATGAAGTGCTTCCTAAGAATGTATTTATTTATTATATTCTAGAAAGACTTGTAGTTCATGTGGGATTATGTCCGTATCCCAATTTCATCCTAACTTAGCAAGGAAAACTGAATCTTGACTTGATTATCATCATTTATGCATAGTTTTAATAAAATGCTTAAGGATTTCAATATTTTTCCAGATATCTGTATTTTTTCTTATGGAATCATATAAACTATATGTGGGGAGGTAATATATATATTTATAATATGAAATACTGTTTTTATATATGTATTATAGGTATATAAATATAATCTATTATCTGCATATACATATGCAGATAATAAACTAATCTATTCAAATGGACTTAAGTTGTAGGAAACATGCATTATCCAACAAGATGTTGAGATGGGGTAATTTCTGGAACTGGTGAATTTTCTGCCTCGACTATGACATCAAGGGTCCTGATTCTTGCTATATATCTTCGATCCCATCCATACTATTGTTCCCATCTTTGGACCATACCAAAATAGTACCAAAATTTCCACGTTCAAAATCCAGACACAGTAACGTCCAAGTAAAAACAGAGATGGTCTCTATTGGCTCACTGGAATGTCTCCCAGTGGCATGGCTACAGACGCCCCCTCACGTCTCACTGAATGGAACTGGGCCACAAGCCCACACTTGAGCAAACTTCTGGAAAGAAAGAAGGACTGGCCTTGGTTGGATTAGACGGCTTGAATAGGATTGGTTGGGTGTTTGAGTGGCATCTATGCTATCCAATGAGCAAGTGTGTACTCTAAAATCACTGTTGTACTGTGACTGGACATCATCCCAACAGGAGGAAAGGCTCTTCATGGAACAGATTCAGGAAAGAAAGCAGCATGTCCATAAAAGAACAGTATTTTTTTTTTAGCTCAATGATAAACATGTTCAATGTTGAAAACACAAAAGTAGTTTTATTTAAGGTGTCTTTTGTATAGGTATTAACAGACAATTTGTTTTTTTACTTCATCCATGGACCATGGATGAAGACTTTCTTCTGTATAAGCTTTGACATTTTCACCATTCTGGTCCATTTTTCCCATTATGCTATTGTTGTAACCTGTCATAAAGTTGTCCATAATGAGCAAATACATTTTTTAAAACTAAATTTTGACCACTTCAGTAGAAGAAGGGTACAAACTAAAGAAGGCTGGCATCCTTTCACTGGATAAGGAGTCTTTTTCAGACATAAGAATAAAGATTTAAGTGAATTGGGGTAAATCGGAAGGGGAGATGAACCATGAGAGACTGTGGACTCTGAGAAACAAACCGAGGGTTATGGAGGGGAGGGGGGAGAGGGGACGGGTGAGCCTGGTGGTGGGTATTAAGGAGGGCATGTATTGCATGGAGCACTGGGTGTGGTGCATAAACAATGAATCTTGGATCACTGAAAAAGTAAAATAAAATAAAATATTTTAATATAATTAAAGTATCTTAATTCTAAAGAAATCACATTTTAAGTTATCATAATTTAAAAATCAAGTTTGCCTATCATAAATTTATTCTCTGATTTCCCCAATAGCTACACAAAATTACAAGAATGTTTCTCTTTATTATAGTGAGTCAAGGAGGTGTTGCATTGGTTTCTGACATGTGTCCGGATCCTGGGATTCCAGAAAACGGTAGAAGAGCAGGTTCCGACTTCAGGTAGGTGATATATGGGTTATTTGAAAACCATGTTATTTCAAATACATACCTATATATAATTTCTATTTGTTATCCTTAACTATTATGTTCTTTTGAATTAAAGATACAATTTCTCAATTATTATTCAGCTATATTATCTGTAAAACTCTAAAACATATTTTATTGAAAACTTCCACATGTTGTAGTGTGGAGGCTTTTCACTATATCAATCAGTACTAAAAATTTAACCCTAAATATATATGATCAAAATGTGTCTCCAGAATTTTTTCTTCTCTTTTTAAGTAATTACCTTCCCATATTCTAATGAATTTGATGTTTGATGTTTAAAAAAATAGTTGGAGCAAAAATTTACCTATTGCCTCACAATTATTTCATTCAACTTTTAGAATAATGAATGTAAGTGGCAGTCAATGCAATGTTTTTCAGAAAATTCATTTTACTAAAAGGACTGTGATGAGTTAGAGACTGCTTTCCAGTTGTGACAGTATTAATGTGGTGCATTATAATTATATTATCATTTATATATATAATAATTATAATATCATGTCTTTGGATTTTTAAATTCCTTCCCATTACTTCAAGAAACATTTGCTAACTTACAAGGTGGATATTGGTATTGGGAGTAAGGTTCAAAATAAAGAATAAAGGGGACTAAGGGAAATGTTTTGCTGTCCTAAAATCTCGCTATTTGTAAAAGGAAAACAAGAGGATAGGTATAAAGAGTTTTGGCTAGTGAGGTGAGCTGAAACTGAAAATGTAGTTATAGGGGAACCTGGGGGGCTCAGTCGGCTAAGTATCTGACTCTCGGTCTCAGATCTGGTCATGATCTCAGGGCCGTGAGATCAAGCCCCAAGACAGGCTGCGGGATCAGCATGGGGTCTGCTTGAGATTCTCTCTCCCTCTCCCTCTGCACCTCCTGCTCTTTCTGTCTCTGTCTCTCTCTCTCAAATAAAGACATCTGTGAAAAAGAAAAAGGAAGTAGTTATACCACCAAAGAAGGAAGAAGGGATATTTCTGAGTGTCATTATAGTAGCAATGGTCATTTTTTAAAATGTTATTTAATTTTAATTTTTCATTGATGTATAGCTAACACACAGTGTTATCTTAGTTTCAAGTGTACAATATAATGGTCCAAATATTTCACACATTTCTCAGTATGCATCAAGGTGAGTGTGATCTTAATCCCCTTCATTTCACTGCTCACCGCCCTGTCCTTTCTGGTAGCCAGGAGTTCTCTGTGCTTAAGAGTCTGGGTTGTTGTTGTCTCTTTTTTTTCTTAAATTTCACATATTAGTGAAAAAGATAAGTAGCAATAGTAATTTTTAAAAGGCTAGAGAAAGAAAAAAATTGTCTATAGGCTGGCTGTCATGAAATTGGTGTGATTTTATATATATGTGTATGTGTGTGTGTGTGTGTGTGTACGTGTGTGTGTGTAGTATTTTTCCATGAAAATGTAACTAAATGATGTTGATTTCCTAGCAGTGTCTGTCCCTTGAAGTAGATAGAAAGTTGTGTTGTTTACAGGTTAAAGATAGAAAGTTTGAGTATAGTTAAGGAGCTGGTGTTTTAGTTCAAGCACCTTTGAAGTTAGCTGAAGGCACTCAGGAATTTTATTATTTGAAGATGAATAAAATAAATGAATTTACACATTCTTTTTCTTTAAATTTACATATTCTTGCTAGAAACCATCAAGTTTTTTTTTAATTAATATATAATATTATTTGTTGCAGGGTCTGTGATTCATCAGTTTTACGTAATTGACAGCACTCACCATAACACATACCCTCCCCAATGTTCCATTGAGTTTTTTATCCTAGGTAATCCTTTCTTACCTCAAAAACGACTACCTCCATTTTCCCTCCCCCATGAAGAAAAATGTTCTCCATTCCTCACTTCCAAAGCACCGTACACATCCTTCCATTAGACTTTATGTCAATGAATCTTCATTATGAACAATAATGACAACATGTCCATTTTCTCCATCTGACTCACGCTTCCCCTGTGTAGGAATGGTGTCTTAGTCATCTCTGCCTCTTGGTGACTAAGACAGTGCCTGCCACACAGGCATTCAGCAGGTATTATTCAAGTGCACTTTGTGGATGAGGGAGATTGCCCATTGGTACTCTGTCACCCCTGAAAATCTTCACAGGAATCTGGAAACTTCCTTGGTGTACTTGGCAGACCTCTGTTTTTAAACATAGTCAGTTAAATGCTATCTGACAATGCCAAATTGTTCAAATTGCATTCTGTAGTAAAGAGAGTTAGAGAAACTTCTTAATCTCCAAAAGATCACAAAGAATTGAGAAACATCCAAGGCCAGTGTCCATTTAGCAGAAGGGTAATAATGGAACATTTTATGAACATCTTAGGTAAGTATGCTGGCCTTTGTTCTAGGCTGTTTTTGTAAGCTGTTCTTACCACAGCTTTATTTCTGAAAAAGAAGTTTAATTTGGGGATAAACATTAGCTCCTAAGGTTGTGTTGATGTGTCTTGGGGAAAACCAAGGAAGAAATGGAGTACCTTATCTCAGATGAGACTTCCAGACTTCCAAATTTCTTATTTTTCTGCAGAATCCCTATATCGTTTACATGTCTCCAAGTTCATGGCAATAAAATAATATAAGGGGAAATGATTTGAAAGATTAAACTTCCTAAAAGACTAAATACAGGGACACCTGGGTGGCTCAGTCAGTTAAGCATCTGCCTTCAGCTCAGGTCATGATCCTGGGATCCTGGGATGGAGTCCCGCATCAGGCTCCCTGCTCAGCGGGAAGCCTGCTTCTCCCTTTCCTTCTGATCCTCCCTCCTGCTCATGCTCTTGCTTGCTCACTTTCTCTCTCTCTATCTCAAATGAATTAAAAAAAATCTTTAAAAGAATAAATACAAATGTAAATATTTTTCTATCTTTGAGTGTATATGTGTTTGCATACATATGTGTGTATGTACAAAACTGTGACAAGCCAGTTCTAATAAATTTTTTCACTCTAAGGGTGGATTTCACTACATCCTCATAAGTATTAATGCTTTTTGTTTCATGCAGTTCAAAATACTTCCTATTTTCCCTTGTGATTACTTCTGTGAACCATGGATTATATAACAGTGTTCTATTTAGTTTCCAAGTATCTAGGGATTTTCCCAGGAACTTTGTGGTCAGAAAACATACTTTGTATGACTGGAATCCTTTTCAACTCACCAAGAATTGTTTTCTGCCCTATAATATGCTCTACATTTGCAAGCATTCTGTGTAAACTAGAAAGAATGTATATTCTGTCACGGTAGGGGGAAATATTCTATAAATATCGATTAGATTAAGTTTGACAGTGTTGCTCAAGTCTTTAGCACCCTTACTGATTTTCTGACTGTTCTATTATTGAGAGAGGTATATTGAAATCCTTTACTATAATTGTGGATTTGTCTATTTTTTATTTATAGTTTTATCAGTTTTTGCTTCATGTATTTTGAAGCTCTGTTTAGTCACATATATGTTTAAAGTTGCATGTCTTTTTAAAAAATTTTTTATTTAAATTCTAGTTGATTAGCATGCAGTGCCATATTGGTTTCAGGGGTGGAATTCAGTGATTCATCACTTACATACAACACCCAGTGCTCATCACAAGTGCCCTCCTTAATGCTTATCCCCTAGACTGTCCCCCCCTCCTCCCTCCAGCCCATCCCCCC
>LNAC01000725.1:493636-593964 GCA_002007465.1 Ailurus styani | reverse complement strand
ACCTCCCTCCAGCCCATCCCCCCCACACCTCCCTCCATCAACCCTCAGTTTGTTCTCTATTGTTAAGAATCTTTTTTTTTCAGTATTAATGGCTTTATTTTTTTTTTCAGTGTTCCATGATTCATTAGTTAAGTATAACACCCAGTGCTCATCACAGCTCGTGCCTTCCTCAATATCTTGTCTTTTTCATGAACTCATACTTTGGATGTTATGAAGTGTCCCTCTTTATCTTGGGTAATGTTTTTTCCTCTGAAACCATCTTTGCCCTGTTTTATCATAGTCACTCCAACATTTTTATGATTTTTGTTAGTATGGTAACACTGTATATGGATCATACATCTGTTGCTGCATTCAGTCTGTTACATTAAGTTGTTTTGGTTAAAATATTTTTAAAAATCTTGCCTCTTTATTTTATTTTCTTTTATTTTCTCCAAGTTTTTATTTAAGTTCCATTTAGTTAACATACAGTGTGATATTAGGTTCAGGTGTAGAATTTAGTGGTTCAACACTTACATACCATACCCAGTGCTCATCACAAGTGCCCTCCTTAATGCCCATCACCTGTGTAACCTGTCTCCCACCCATCTCCCCTCCAGGAGCCATCAGTTTGTTCTCTGTGGGTAAAAGTCTGTTTCTTGTATGTGATATCAGGTGTTTGGCAGCTTTACAATGCTTAGATATTTTTCCAGTAAGATATATGGAGATATATAATATGTGATACTATAAAAAATTGAGAAATTTTTGACAAAAAATTATTTCGACAAAATTTGCTGCAATTTAGAATATGAAATAATAATAAAAAATATTTTATACTTCTTTATCTTAAAAGCCATTGATCTATCTTCCATTTTGAAATGTTTTATACATGCATGGTTTTATACCATCATGCCCAGGTGCTTCCAAATACCGATACACTTTCCTACACAATATCAAAAACATTACATATGTTACTATCTTTATAAATCTTAATTGGAAAAGTATAAATCTTATTGGAAAATCTTATTGGAAAAATTTAAGCATAGGGAAGGTGATAAACTCATGGTGACACATACAAATTTTCAAAATTTCTAATTTTTATTAAACAACTTGAATTTTATTATTGGCTACAATTTTGTCAGTTATTTTTCTTGAATAAAAGTCTCATTCAAAAAAAAGACCCATTCATTCAATTTTTAAAGAGCATACCTGACAACTCATATATTAATAATAATATCAGTTATTTTTTTCAAATAAGAAAATGTGTTTTTCAAATAAGAATGTGAAAATAAAGCAGTTAATTCAGTTCACAATCCAAAAATGTTAATGCACTTTTTTCCTTGAGATCATGTCAGGCTTCAGTATGCACCACAGATGCATTATGTATTCAGTGACCAAGATTTATTAACATTAAAAATTTTTCGTGCTTCCTCAAGGACTTTCTTAAGTGATGCTAGCCTTCCTTCTTCCTCCTCCTCCCCTCCTCTCCCTTCTTCTTCTTTCTCCTCTTCCTCCTCCTCCTCCTCCTCCTCCTCCTCTTCTTCTTCATCGCAATGCTAGTGCATGGTGCTGTTGTTTCCATTTATGTTAGGTCACTGTCAGCTTCACTCACCATTGCTTTTTCACCATCAGTGGAAATAGCAACACATGGGGATAACCGACCATCTCTTAGTATTATTATAAAAATAGTCTGATGTAAAAATATCATACTCTCTGAATGGGTCTCACTATGCACTCCAGGGATCTGTGGGCCACACCTTGAAATGAGGTCCATTAGATATGGAAGTTGACTCTATGCAGCATAAAAATAAACATTGGAGGCATAAGAAAAAAGGGCCTATGAACAAAGAAACATGCTATTTAGATATTTTCTATGTTTTCTACTAAATTAAAACCCAGTGTCATCCCTACTAGTAGTTTGTATTATGTAGTGATCCTGAGTATCTGATGTGTAAAATCTTCATTTATTGACTGCCTCCATCCAGGTGACAGTCGGATCCATGTGTGTTCATATGCAAACTGGAAGCTCACAACCACGTAAAAATTCCTTGTGATCACTAAGCGGAATGACATGTCATGGGCCCAGCATATAATAGGCTGACTACAAATGCTGGTGTTTTAAAAAGAGGGAGGATATTCTTGATTGTTTAAAAGTCTTTTTGAGACTGTTTTTAATGAAAGGCAATTCAGTTCTTTCTAAATTCGTGTAATCAAAACTAATGACTAACATATAATCCAAACTAATGACCGACATTGTCAAGAAGAGTGGATAGAATTCATTTATAGTTAGCACTGTAATTATATGTAATTTGGGGCTGTTTCTGTTTTAAAAATGTTCACTTTATTAGGTTGGTAAAATATTCCTCATCTGATTTTATTTATACTATTATTTTTGGTTCTATGGAAGTCTTTTTTCCCCCATAAGCAATCTAAATATTAATTTCAGGATTATCTATAAAGAATTCTAAATATTGAAACCTAAAAATCATAGTTTCCTTATTTGAATTCAAATCATTTTGGGGACAATTTTCTGACATTTTATTCACCACTTACCACTCCCTAAAAGACAAAGTAAAAAAAAAATAATGAAAGACAAAGTATATTCATTAGAACTGAATATTTATGAATAGATTGATAGAAAAATTCAGACACCAATATGTAAGGGATGGAACTGGAGTACAGATGGAGAAATTGTGGATGGATAGTGACATCTATTAACTATTTCCTATGGTAGTTATAACATAGGTACTCTAGGTATGGATAGATATAATCTTCCCAACTTTTGCAAATATTGCTATTGAAATTCAGAATGTTAGCATGCCAAGATACTATATCTTGTTATGGTTACAGCTGGGATTTGAAACCAGATCTTCTTTTTTTTTTTTAAAGATTTTATTTATTTATTTGATACACAGAGAGAGAGATCACAAGTAGACAGAGAGGCAGGCAGAGAGAGAGGAGGAGGAAGCAGGCTCCCTGCAGAGCAGAGAGCCCGATGCGGGCCTCGATCCCAGGACCCTGAGATCATGACCTGAGCCGAAAGCAGAGGCTTTAACCCACTGAGCCACCCAGGCGCCCGAAACCAGATCTTCTTGACTCCAAAGCCCCTCTTGACCTTAAGGTTTTTTTTTAATAAGGACAATTATGAAGACTGAATGTTCTCACACCTGTCATGCAGGACCACTAGATAAGATGTGCAGTGTGTGGACACCATCAGTTAGCCATGTGAGGAGTCAAGATGTGGTTCAAACCTAACCTTGGGCTCAGTGTTCCAACCCCTGTGCCTTAGTATGGGGTTCCCTACACTCAGCAGAAGGGCTACTTTGTTCTAATTGAAACTAAGAGTGAATGTCTCCTTGAAATTTTGCATAAAGGATCTCTGTAGACGAGCAACATCCATGCTCACACCGCTGGGTATAATAGGTTCTTTATATATATTATACAAATATTACATAGTATATAAAAATATTATATAGATAGCCACATGTTATAAGTTCTATGTAAATTGTATAAAGATTGCATGTGATATGTTTATATAAATATTTTTATTGTTGCTACATGTTATAGGTTCTTTATGTATATTATTGCAAATCTTAAGATCTATTCTTTGTAAAATTGTTTATCAAATTTAGTAGATGCTGAAAATTTAGGGACGTCCCTGCTTTCTGAAAAACATGGGCTACCATTCTCTCCCATGGCCCTCCTTCCTTTTCTTTCTTTTCCTCCATATCGTACACCTCTCACTACCCCACGTAACAACAACCCCAAATTTACACAAACTCTGTTACCTATCCTAAAACTCCCTCCTCTTCAGAAAGCCCACTGCTACCCTTAGGGTTCTGTGTTTCTCTTTTCAATTCTTAGTCGTCTTCTTAAGTGTTGTTTTCCCTCCTGCCACACCTTGCCATCGATGAAGATTGTTCTCAGGTGACAGCTATCCCACAGGTAGACTAGGACAAGCCAATATAGAAACACGAGGAGCCTGAAGAAGCAAAACTGAGGAATGCCGACACATGCTCCATGGTTCTCCCTGGGGATGATTTTTTGTGGGACAGAATGTTTTCTAATTGTGTCTGCCTTTCCCCATCCACACAGTCACCTTCCATTTGTAGGACAAGGAATCTTTACTCCCCCCTTGCTTCGTCCCATTCTTTCAGCCTCTTCAGCACAACTGTTTATGTCACAGGTTTATGTTTCTCTCACATGGGATGTGTGTTACCATCATGTTGAATTATGAGGTCCCGAGGGGAAGAGGACAGGACAGGGTTTATTGATCCGATTTCTTATTACTGTGCCCAACATAGGGTAGACAGGTTTTTATGTCAAATTGGATTATATTGAAACCCATAAGACTGTCACTAGGGTATGCAATCATAGCCTAATTAGCATCCAGCCAAACCCATTCCATTAACTGCCATTGGTCAGAGAGATCATCAACTTTTCTTAAAACATGACCTATGCTCAAAAGGGAATTTGGGTGTTGGGAGACTGATAATTCTGACTTAAAAAAACAAATATTTAATTGAAATTATTGACTTCTATAGATCACTAATCAAGTTAATATCATTTGTTCTTACATCTTGGCCCTTTTTACTCAGAGGAATCTCACATTTATACACTTCATGAAGTCAAGGGTTGTCACGTGGAATTATACATCATCCAATGAAAGAAGAAACTGGGATACACAAAATACAATGACGTAATCAATGAGAAGCAGGAAAAAATCCATAACCCGAGTCTCTTGATAAACTGCTGCTCATTTCTGCTTACTTCTACATTCAATCCTGTTCCTTTTCTCATAACACATCGATAATTCATTTTATTTTATTTTATTTTCCTTTGGTGTTTCTTACTACTGATAATTTCCTTTATGGTTTTAAAATGTTGGTGCAGCAGGCTTTAGTATTTCTCCTCCGTAAGTCAACTTCAGGGACACCAGAGATACTTGCCTTTTGGTGCATGAAAATATAAAGAATTATACTAACAGTGTATAAACCAGCATACAAACCGTATAAAATCGGAAAAACATTGGAGGGACATCACTTGTTTCAGTGTTGTTTGCTGAATGTGGACATCTCATTCTCTATAACATTCACTGTTACGAAGAGACTGTAGTCTACGAAAAATATTTGCCAATGATTACTCTTCTTTCAAAGAGCATTGGCTGTGTTTTTAAAAACAACTTAAAGAAATATCACAACCAATATTTTCCTGTCCACACTATCTGAAACCATTATGTGCCTTTGAGAAAGGGCACACCATGAATGTTTCAGGTCTCATTTATCTGGCTAAAGCTGTTTCCAGTAGAGAATCCACCAAGTAGAACTCATGGAACATTATCCTCTCTCCTCCACAGTCTTTCCAGTGTCTGCAATAATAAATTTTTTCTCATCAAAATAATAATATCCATTAAGTAGTTTTCTGGGACAATAGATCATGGTTATGTAGGCATACCCTAATTTGTTAGTTTCAAAATGCAAAAGATAGTTGATGACATTATTAGCCCACTTGGTCATCATCAACAGAAATGGCTTTTTAAGGACTGGGTAAATACTAATGCTCTCCACAATGACCTTCTAAAATGCAGCTCATTTCTCTGTTTATTGGTTTCCCCATCTGTAAAAGAAAGAGTTGAAATAGAAGACTTGAGGATTTCTGAATCCTGTTAGAGTTGCAAACTCTGTGTCTTTTAGTTATACTTTTGCCTTGGTCTCTTATAGAATACAATTCTACAAAACTACTATGATGCTACTCAGGGGTACCAACAACCTTGAGGCCAAAGGAAGCATGTGAGATCATCATCATTGATCCACAAAAGAGTTGCCAACTTAAAGAAGAATATAAATGCAGTGAACACTAAATAATTAACCGGGGCATTTATTACTTGGGGTCATTCTCCTGCTCTCGAATGTTTCCAATTCACTTAAAAAGTCTTCAGCATCTCTGATCACTTGCTTCCTTGCCCAGTGCACCGCTACCAAAAAATGCCTCCATGGAAAGAAGAGATGGAGAATCAGTGTTCTTTGATCACCACTAGATGAAGAGCTGCCAACTTCCATGCTCCTAACTGTCCCCAAAGATTCTGATTTCGTTGATTAGGAATATGGCCTGAGCATTAGGATTTTCTTTTAAATTTTTAACTGTGATAAATGTATTTAGCATAAAATTCACCACTGTACCCATTTCTAAGAGTACAGTTCAGCAGCATTTGGCACATTCACATCCCCACCCTCTATCTGCAGAACTGTTTCATCTTCCAAAACAAAGCAGTAACTTCCCATCCCCCAATGCTTACGTCTCCTAGAAACCACTTTCTGTATTTATGAATTGGATCCTTCTAGCTACCTCAGTATTTGGATTTTTTAAGTATTCACGTGATTTCAGTGGGCAAACAAGTTGAACAACCATTGGACTGCCCGGGTATGTCATCAATAATACGTTATTAGAGACAGGTGGGCATAACCACTCAGAAGGGTTCTCCCTTGAAAACAAGCCTTTAAGATTATAAGTATTGTGTGAAAAATTCTATGTAAATCTCATTATTAGAAGCCTCTTCCAATAGCTTGTCTTCAGTGGCATTTATATGTCTGCAAAAGCCTGAAGAGATAGGGTTGCCAACTTGATTCCCCTCTGCAAAAATATTGCCTAGTCATGGCTTCCATCAAATAGTGTTCTAGAAAAAAAATAATAAAGAAGTAAGGCCTGTGAGCAGCTTCTGTGAATGAGCAGGGATTTCAGGGATACCATGATAGAATACTATTAGAAACCAGAAAACAATGTCAAACATGAGTCTAGAAGTAAATATGCAGGCACCATTGAGCTTTTTGGAACTTCTAGGTATTATCAAGCTTGTTTACCCAGGATCACAAGAGGAGGGTTAATGAAAAACTTCTGCTCTTGACTGGAGAGGACCTCCTGGCTCTGAACACACAAGGAGGCACAAAGGAAATGGGAGAAGAGAAAGTTCTATCGTTGAGTTGACCAGCTTCTCCTTTAGCATCCAGGTCCCTTCTCCACCTTTCCTTTCCAAAATGCTTCCTTTGTAATAGTGTGGACCTGGCTTCTGCTTCCGTAGGAACAGGTGGATGGGTGCTGAAGAGGAGGATTTAATGTTTCTACTTTGTCAGACAGAAAGTCTTCTTCTTGGGCAAATGGCAGATTCTCCTGAACTTATAATGTATTTGGAAGACTTAAATTAAGTTGCCTCATGGAAGAATTCACACGTTTTCCTAAATGTTGTGCTTCTGAAAGCTGGTCACAGTTTGAAGATCCCTTGCCAGTTGAGGCCCCTTTGTCACGGCCTTGTTGTTGCTCATCCCCCCAAAGTGCCTTATGTTCCAATCATTGTTCGGGGTCTTTGTTGCACAATTGTTAACATACAGCCTCTAAAAATGGTATGAAATATTAGTTTCTGTTCTTTCCTCAGGCTAGAAAGATCCATCTACTCTGTAATGCATTTTTAGTGGTGCTAAATTGCCTCAAGGTTTGAGGAGATGAGTCTAGAAATTGTCTCTATAAAAAGAAAAAAAATGACCCAGAAATGATGCATTATGTGTGAAAATCAAAAGTGTAATAAAAGACATTCCAAAATTCACAGCAGCTATGCATTTATCTCTCTGATGATGGCATTGTCTGTGTCACTGTGCGAACGGCGCACTTGGATGGTATCTTAGGCACAAGTGCCTGGGTTAGCACACATTGTCCTTGTAAGCTTTCAGTCTCCTGTCTGAGGACCACATCTTTTTTTTTTTAATGGAAAGTATCCAGTTAAGTATCAGAGGTACTTTCTGAGTGGATGATGGACTCAGTTATTAGAGAATCAGTGGGCTTATCTAAAACAACTTATTTTGAGATGGAAGGAAATGATCATAAAGATGCACCTGTGAGATGGATTTGGAGGTGGATTTCTTCCTGAAGCTGCGGTGTCCTTGCTCTTACAGCCTTCTGATGCCTTGGCTCAATGGGCATTTATGAGATGATCTGAATCACATCTTTGTCGGTTGGTCATTCCACAGTTATTTATTTCAGGGATAGTATAAGCTCAGGGCTAAGGTCTGGGAGAGATTTCCAAGGGAACAAAAATACAAGGCATTCCCTCAGGGGCTTTTGTTCTTGGTACCTGCCTTCTCTGGGCGGCCTGTTTGTCCCCCTCACATTGTCTGGACTTGTGTGCTCTAGGTTACTATATCTCAAATGAAACATAGAAGGGAGCATTAAAAGAAGGAAGTTACTTATCAAAGAGAGAGAGAGGAAGGGGTGAAGGATAGGAAACCAAAGTTGTGTGTCTCTAGGGGAGAAACTCTGGTCCAGCAGGGAGTGGGGCACCTTCCCAGGCTTTCAGAAGAGCATTGGAAAATACCCTTGTGGACAAAGCTGGCTGTCTTCAATTCCCAGAACAAGCCATCAACTCTGAAACCAACAGGGCTTTCTATGACGTGTAGGTTGGGGAATTCAATTTAGAACACATGCACTTATTTTGGAGAAAAACAAAGCAAAAGAGTAAATAAATTCTGTGTGTCTTCTTTTTCTAGCAGTAAACTTTTCTTACCCTTTCACTAAAGGCAAAATGTGTTGTTCTCCCATAGAAGTGCAGATTTATTTAACTCATTGTGCATTGTTGATGAACTACCTCTTGCCCCTAATAGCTCATCAATGCATCATTATAACTTGCACAGCACCCAGTGCATAAAAGGCAGTTGCCAAGCCATGTAGGTGAGGCAGAATAAAGGCCAACAGAAGAGGGTGAAGAGTAGATACATCTCTTTGCTGGCATTATTTCTCAGTCCTACTCTACTGACAGATTGTCACACATGGCCTCAGGAAAGTGGCTTCTCTTTATTCCTTCATTCAGCACATATTTATTGAGTGTCTTTAATTTGCCAGGTGCTTTTTAAGGCATTGGGGATATTTATGAATAGGGTTAGAACTTGAGTCTAAATATTCTAAAGATGTTGAAGGACATTAGAAGTGCTCCTGACAATTTTCCTCTCATTTCTTTCCTTGGATCAAATATCATTTTTTTTCCTTTTTTCTAAAGTTAGAAAACACCTTCAAATCATTTTAATATTGTTTTCAGGAAAATCTTTTTGCACCTTCCTTTAGAAACCACTGGAAGAATTTATTTCTGGGAGGTAAAAAATTTTTTAATGATTAAAAAAATCAGTAAGGAGGAAGAGGCAGAGTGCAAAATGAAAGACAAGATGGGGAGAAGTAGGAAAGAGCCCTGAATATGATAAGGATATTTTATTTTTGCAAAGTTAACTAAAATGTGTATAGGTGGTTGAATTATAGGCTCATGAATTCAGATTTACAACATGTAATTTTATTTATACTATCATTATTTTTTTAACAAAAGCCCATTTTTTCTGTGTCAGGAAATTTTATCTATTCATCTTTGAAGTTGTGAAAATCAATGATTTGTCAATTCATTAGGTTTAAAGTCAGTTACTTACTTCCTTCTCTCTACCTTTCAATGTTAAATGCCAGGGCTTAAGGAAAGACCATCCCAGCAAAGGTGGGGAAGAGACATGATGTGTCCACCTCATCCGTGCCCCGTGGATTACCACCACGTTGCCCCCAAGGCTCTGGCAGGACGCACGCCCTCCTCCTGGCTGGGGAATGACTTCCAAATCTGTGGCCTCCACGGCCAGCACACAGGGCTGTGAGCGTTTGGGGGTGCCCTGCTCTGTCACTCCAGCTGCACCCTCTCAGTCTCAACTAGGCTAGCCCACTGCTGAACTTCCCTCTGGAAAGGCTGCACCATAAGACCCAGAGACCTCGCTGTGTGGTCACAGCTGGAAAATGAGAACAAGTCTGGTGTTACCCTGGGATCCCCGCAGACAACACTGAAAGATCCTGTCTTGTTCCCTCCCTTCACTCCAACTGGCTTCTTGGTCCAAGGCGTGGTAGGAAAACAGGCTTGTTTCCACAGCCACAACACAGCCTCCGCTCTTGTCTCTGCTGGCGTTCCCTGTCCTTCACCGTTTCAGCTCGGAGTTCGGCTTTAAACAAAGAGGCGGATTCTCTATCATCTGTCTGTCTGTCTATCTATCTATCTATCTATCTATCTATCTATCTATCTATCTATCTATCCATCCTATCTGTCATCATCGTCCATCTCCATCTATTGATCTATCTATTGATTTAGAAAACTGTAAATGGAGGAATCGGTTACTTCTGTAGATTTGATAGAAGTCAACCAGTATGGGTTGAGGAAGGATGTGAGAGCTCTCTATCTAGATGGTTTATATCACTGCTAATTCATGGACAGTTAGATATCACATATCTTATTTTGGATTCTGCTTTAAACTTTAAGTCACTTCAGGTACCTTTTTAATTTTTTTTAAAGATTTTATTTACTTATTTATTTGACATAGAGAGAGATCAGACCACAAGTAGGCAGAGAGGCAGGCAGAGAGAGGGGGGAAGTAGGCTCCTTGCTGAGCAGAGAGCCCAATGCGGGGCTCGATCCCAGGACCCTGAGATCACGACCTGAGCTGAAGGCAGAGGCTTAACCCACTGAGACATCCAGGTACCCATTTTTAATTTTTTAATCAGAAATAATTATGGTACCCATATTAAATAAATGCACAGCCATTATTTAGGAAAGCCAAATTTAGAAATAGTTCATGTTAAAACTGAGCCATATTTAGAAATAGTTCATTCACCTCAAAAGACTCTTCAAATCACGGTCGGTAAAGTCAAGTAGATGGTGACAAATGAAATGTCTTTGGAAATCAGAAATTTGAATGATGAGCTTTTGAGAAGAGCTAAGCATTAAAGAACTGAAACATTTATTTTCCCTGTTCTATTTAAAACACAAAATATGCTACTTTAACTGTGTAACTTAAATTTTGCAACTTAGGTATTTGTTATCTTTGTAGAATATATCTTGATCTTACACAAATTCAGTTCTCTGTGATTTCTTACACTTTCCAACTACGAGCAATTGTCAGAGTTGCTCAACATAATTAATCTAAGGTGTTCGAAATTTACCTGTCAATGAGGAGGTATTAATAACTTTTTTCCTGAAATTTTCTTCTAAGAGTTCTTTCCAGAAAATCAACTTAGATTAGGCTGAGACCTTGATAAATTTTAACTTTTTATTAACATTTGCACCTTTGATACCTAGAGAGAAGTAGCATATAGATGTTCAATAGAAATGCATTAAAAGAATGATAAAATATGTGAAATCTGAGATTTTGGTGAGTAAAAGGAAGTGAAGATGGGGCCAAACACAGAAATAATAGTTGCTTTCAGAACAAAATTTTTGGATTTATTGCATTTGTTCACTGTAGCTCCAGAGGTTTAAACAAAAGCCCAATGAGCAGAAATTATGGACAGATATGTCTAACATGTGTGGCTGTTTTAAATAACTGGTAAAACTGACAATGAAAATGAAAATTAGGTCTAGAATTTGGTTTTTACACTNATGACCTGAGCCGAAAGCAGGGGCTTTAACCCACTGAGCCACCCAGGCGCCCTGTGTGGCTGTTTTAAATAACTGGTAAAACTGACAATGAAAATGAAAATTAGGTCTAGAATTTCACTTTCAAAGATAAGACATGTTATGTACCTACAATACAGTGTTTCTCAAAATTGGTTCCGTAGAGCTCTAGCTGCTCTGGATAGTTGGTGGAAAGGGTCTTCCTGGATATGGAAGCTCAGAGGTTTTTATATACTTTATCATCTCTTAAGGAAGAGAAGCCACTTTAGAAAAAAAAGGTGCTAACTTTTGTTGAATCCAGAATTTTTCAAGTTGGCTGACCCTGATGTGATGATTTTTGCAGATAACTATGACCATTCCCAGAGTGTTACTTAGAAGTGTGGGAAATTCTGACATAATATCACTTGAGTAATATTCATTCTGAGATCATAGATGAGATGATTTCAATAAGCAGGAAGAGAATGCATTNATGACCTGAGCCGAAAGCAGAGGCTTTAACCCACTGAGCCACCCAGGCGCCCAGATGAGATGATTTCAATAAGCAGGAAGAGAATGCATTAGTTTATTTTCCCTCAGTCTTGCATCTAGTATTAACTGTATCCATGCACATGGGCCACTGTGCATCTTTTCTCACAAAGACTCCCTTGCATTCTCATTTTTGTCAACATCAACTTGAGGGTCCGTCAAATAGAAAACATATGTAGAATTTCCTCTTGTAATAGGCTTGTCTGATACTAACAAAGCACTATGCTAAGCTCCATGCCAAACAAAGGCTTAAAGGAAGGAATCACATGTGTTCAGACCTGGTGTGAGCATAGCACATTTTGTTTTGCACCTGTTGAATAGTTGTTTTGCAACATTTTGTTATTCTTACAAACCTTAGAGCTTCAGGTTTGCAGATTCACCTCTGGATCCAAAACAATGTGTCATCCAACTTTAGGCTGGATGGATTGCTTTTTTCTAAAACAAAGGATTCTTTTCCCGTAATGTGTTTTTCTGAAATAGCATATCACCCGCCTTTTGAATATAATGTTTGTGGTAGTAACGTAGATTTTTTTTATATTTTAATAAGTATTTTAATTTTTAATCATTTTTAATTAACATATAATATATTATTTGTTTCAGGGGTACAAGTCTGTGATTCATCAGTATTACATAATTCATTGCACACATAGCAGATACCCTCCCCAATGTCCATCACCCAGCCATCCTATCCCTCCCCCCACTGCCCCCCAGGAACCCCCAGTTTGTTTCAAGGAGATTAAGAGTCTCTTATGGTTTGTCTCCCTCCTGGGTCTCATCTTGTTTCATTTTTCCCTCCCATCCCCCATGACTCTCCGCCCTGCCTCTCAAATTCCTCGTATCAGAAAGATCATATGATAATTGGCTTTCTCTAATTGAGTTATTTCGCTTAGCATAATACCCTTTAGTTCCATCCACGTCATTCCAAATGTCAAGATTTGGGGGCTTTTTTGATGCCTGAGTAATATTCCATTGCATATATATCACATTGTCTTTATCCATTCATCTGCTGATGGACATCTAGGTTCTTTCCATAGTATGGCTATTGTGGACATTGCTGATATAAACATTCAGGTGCACATGCCCTTTCACATCACTGCATTTGTATCTTTAGGGTAAATACCCAATAGTGCAATTGCTGGGTCGTAGGGTAACTCTATTTTCAACTTTTTGAGGAAACTCCATACTGTTTTCCACAGTGGTTGCACCAGCTTGCATTCCCACTAACAGTGTAGGAGGGTTCCCCATTCTCTGCATCCTCGCCAACACCTGTCATTTCCTGACTGGTTAATTTTAGCCATTCTGACGGGTGTGAGGTGTTATCTCACTGTGGTTTTGATTTGTATTTCCCTGATGCTGAGTGATGTCAAGCACTTTTTCATGTGTCTGTTGGCCATTTGGATGTCTTCTTTGCAGATATGTCTGTTCATGTCTTCTGCCCATTTCTTGATTGGATTCTTTGTTCTTTGGGTATTGAGTTTGATAAGTTCTTTATAGATTTTGGATACTAGTCCTTTATCTGATATATCATTCGCAAATATCTTCTCCCATTCTGTTGGTTGTCTTTTGGTTTTGTTGACTGTTTCCTTTGCTGTGCAAAAGATTTCCATCTTGATGAAGTCCCAATAGTTCATTTTTGCCCTTGCTCCCCTTGCCTTTGGCAATGTTTCTAGGAAGAAGTTGCTGCAGCTGAGGTCATAGAGGTTGCTTCCTGTGTTCTCCTCCAGGATTTTGATGGATTCCTTTCTCACGTTGAGGTCTTTCATCCATTTTGAGTCTATTTTTGTTTATGANTTTGTGTATGATGTAAGGAAATTGTCCAGTTTCATTCTTCTGCATGTGGCTGTCCAATTTTCCCAGCACCATTTGTTGAAAAGACTGTCTTTTTTTCATTGGATATTCTTTCCTGCGTTGTCAAAGATTAGTTGACCATAGAGTTGAAGCTCCATTTCTGGGCTCTCTGTTCTGTTCCTCTGATCTATGTGTCTGTTTTTGTGCCAGTACCATGCTGTCTTGATGAGTCATGCTTTGTAATAGAGCTTGAATTCTGGAATTGTGATGCCACCAACTTTGTTTTTCTTTTTCAACATCCCTCTGGCTATTCGGAGTCTTTTCTTGTTCCATATAAATTTTAAGATTATTTGTTCCATTTCCTTGGAAAAAGTTGATGGTATTTTGTTAGGGATTGCATTATGTAAATTGCTCTAGGTAGCATAGACATTTTCACAATATTTGTTCTTCCAATCCATGAGCATGGAACATTTTTCCATTTCTTTGTTTCTTTGTTTCTTAATTTCTTTCTTGAGTATTCTATGGTTTTCTGAGTACAGATTCTTTGCCTCTTTGGTTAGATTTATTCCTAGGTATCTTAGGGTTTTGGGTGCAATTGTAAATGGGATCGACTCTTTAATTTTTCTTTCATCTGTCTTGTTGTTGGCATATAGAAATTCACTTGATTTCTGTGCATTGATTTCATATCCTGACACTTTGCTGAATTCCTGTATGAGTTCTAGCAGTTTTGGAGTGGACTCCTTTGGGTTTTCCACATAAAGTATCATATCATCTGCAAAGAGTGAGAGTTTAACTTCTTCTTTGCTGATTCAGATGCCTTTTATTTCTTTTTGTTGTCTGATTGCTGAAGCTAGGATTTCTAGTACTATGTTGAATAGCAGTGGTGATAGTGGACAGCCCTGCCATGTTCCTGACCTTAGGGGAAAAGCTCTCAGTTTTTCTACATTGAGAATGATATTTGCTGTGGGTTTTTCATAGATGGCTTTGATGATATTGAGGTATGTGCCCTCTATCCCTACACTGCGAAGAGTTTTGAACAAGAAAGGATGCTGTACTTTGTCAAATGCTTTTTCAGCATCTATTGAGGGTGTCATATAGTTCTTGTTCTTTCTTTTATTAGTGGATTCTTATCACATGGATTGATTTGCAGATGTTGAACCAACCTTGCACTCCAGGAGTAAATCCCACTTGGTTGTGGAGAATAATCCTTTTAATGTACTGTTGGATCCTATTGGCTAGTATTTTGGTGGGTATTTTTGCATCCGTGTTCATCAGGGATTTTTGGTCTGTAATTCTCCTTTTTGATGGGGTCTTTGGTTTTGGAATGAAGGATGCTGGCATCATAAAATGATTTTGGAAGTTTTCCTTCCATTTCTATTTTTTGGAATAGTTTCAGGAGAATAGGTATTAATTTTACTTTAAATGTTTGGTAGAATTCCCCTGGGAAGCCATCTGGCCCCGGGCTCTTGTTTGTTGGGAGATTTTTGAAGACTGCTTCAATCTCCTTATTGGATATGGGTCTGTTCAGATTTTCTGTTTCTTCCTGGTTCAGTTTTTGTAGTTCAAATGCCTCTAGGAATGCATCCATTTCTTCCAGATTGTCAAATTTGCTCGCATATTGTTATTCATAATATGTTCTTGTAATTCTTTGTATTTCTTTGGTGTTGGTTGTGATCTCTCTTCTTTCATTCATGATTTTATTATTTTGGGTCCTTTCTCTTTTCTTTTTGATAAGTCTGGCCAGGGGTTTATCGATCTTATTAATTCTTCCAAAGAACCAGTTCCTAGTTTCATTGATTTGTTCTACTCTTCTGGTTTCTATTTAATGGATTTCTGCTCTAATCTTTATTATTTCTCTTCTTCTGCTGGGTTTAGGGTTTATTTGCTGTTCTTTCTCCAGCTCCTTTAGGTTTAGGGTTAGGTTGTGTATTTGAGACCTTTCTTATTTCTTGAGAAAGGCTTGTATTGCTATATACGTTCCTCTCAGGACTGCCTTTGCTGCATCCCAAAGATTTTGAACAGTTGTGTTTTCATTTTCATTTGTTTCCATGAATTTTTAAAATTCTTCTTTAATTCTCTGGTTGACCCATTTGTTCATTAGTAGGATGCTTTTTAGCCTCCATGTATTTGAGTTCTTTCCAACTTTCCTCTTGTGGTTGAGTTCTAGTTTCAAAGCATTGTGGTCTGAAAATATGCAGGGAATGATCCCAATCTTTTGGTACCCATTGAGACCTTATTTGTGACCCAGGATGTGATCTATTCAGGAGAATGTTCCACGTGTACTTGAGAAGAATGTATTCTGCTGCTTTGGGATGGAATGTTCTGAATTTATTTGTGATGTCCATCTGGTCCAGTTTGTCATTTAAAGCCTTTATTTCCTCATTGATCTTTTGCTTAGATGATCTTTCCATTTCAGTGAGGGGGCGGTGTTAAAGTCCCCCTACTATTATTGTATTGTCAATGTATTTCTTTGATTTTGTTATTGATTGGTTTATATAATTGGCTGCTCCCATGTTAGTGGCATAGATATTTAAAATAGTTAGATCTTCTTGTTGGGGGTGCCTGAGTGGCTCAGTCAGTTAAGCATCTGCCTTCGGCTCAGGTCATGGTCTCAAGGTCTTGGGATTGAGCCCCACATCTGACTCCTGCTCAGTGGGGAGCTGGCTTCTCCCTCTGCCTCTCTGTGTGCTCTCTCACTCTCTCTCAAATGAATAAATAAAATTAAAAAAAGAGAGAGATCTTCTTGCTGGACAGACCCTTTAAGTATAATATAGTGTCTTTCCTCATCTCTTATTATGGCATTTGGCTTAAAATATGATTTATCTGCTATAAGGATTGCCACCCCAGCTTTCTTTTGATGTCTATTTAGCATGGTAAATTGTTTTCCAACCCCTCATTTTAAATCGGGAGGTGTCTTTGGGCCTAAAATGAGTTTCATGCAGATAGCATATCGATGTTTTTTTTTTTAATCCATTCTGATACCCTGTGTCTTTTGATTGGGGCATTTACTTCATTTACGTTCAGGGTAACTACCGAAAGATGAATTTAGTGCCATTGTATTGCCTGTAAGTTGACTGTTACTGTATATTGTCTTTGTTCCTTTCTGATCTGTTACTTTTAGACTCTCTCTTTTCTTAGAGGACCCCTTTCAATATTTCTTGTAGGGCTGGTTTGATGTTTGCAAATTCTTTTAGTTTTTGTTTGTCCTGGAAGCTTTTTGTCTCTCCTTCTATTTTCAATGACAGCCTAGCTGGATATAGTATTCTTTGCTGCATATTTTTCTCGTTTATTTCTCTGAATACATCATGCCAGCTCTTTCTGGCCTGCCAGGTCTCTGTGGATAGGTCTGCTGTCAGTCTAATATTTCTACCATTTTATGTTATAGACTTCTTGTCCCGAGCTGCTTTCAGGATTTTCTCTTTGTCTCTGAGACTTGTAAGTATTACTGTTAGATGACGGGTTGTTGACCTATTTTTATTGATGAAGAGGGGGGTTTTCTGTGCCTCCTGGTGTCCCAATTATAATATTATTTTGTCTTATGGTTATCACTTACCCTTTGTGATCCAGTAGTTACTTCTTTCTTTCTTTTTCTTTCAGCTTCTTTATTCTCCATCATTTGGTTTTCTATATCACTAATTCTCTCTTCTGCCTCATTTATCCTAGCAGTAAGAGCCTCCATCTTTTATTGCATCTCATTAATAGTTGTTTTTTTTAATTTTTTTGTTTCAACTTGGCTATATTTGTTCTTTTATTTTTCCAGAAGGGGATTCTCTTGTATCCTCTATGCCTTTTTCAAGCCCAGCTAGCATCTTTATAATCGTTATTTTGAACTCTAGTTCTGACATCTTACTAATGGCCGCATTGATTAGGTTCTTAGCCATTGGTACTGCCTCTGGTTCTTTTTTNTTTTTTTTGGTGAGTTTTTCCACCTTGTCATTTTATCCAGCTAAGAATAGATGGATGCGAGAACAAAATACTGAAAGGGTAACAACAACCCCAGAAAAATATACACTAAGCAAATCAAAAGAGACCTGAAACTTGGGGAGAGATCACCTGGGGGCGGGGCCTGTTGCCAGGATTCTCCAGTGTCTGCGCCCGAGGCGGAATCGCACCGCCCTCGCCAGGGGCGGGGCTACGTCATCAGCTCGGGTTCGCTCTCAGAGCTTTTGTTCCCTGAGCGCTTTCCANCTCGCCAGGGGCGGGGCTACGTCATCAGCTCGGGTTCGCTCTCAGAGCTTTTGTTCCCTGAGTGCTTTCCATACCGCGGTGGAGGCCGGGACTGAACATGGCGGCTCCCAGTCTCCGACCGGAGGAGCCGAGAGCTCGGGCTCTCAGTGCTCAGTGCGCCTCAGAGAAGCCGTCAGTCCTCCCGTGTCCTTGGTTTTCGGCCGCGCTCCGAGCTCCCCCGGCCTGTGACCGAGCGTCTCTGTCTCTGGCGCGGCCCCGTTTAGAATCTCCAAACCTGGCAGATTCCTGCAGCCGCTCCCGGAGGAGGAAGGAGGGGGTCTCTCCAGGTCCGCCGCCCGCGGGGTCCCCGCTCACAGAGCAGTGGCCCGAGTGTGCCTTGGATCACAGTGTACGATGACCTGGAGCAGAGAGCCCCCCTCCTCTGTGCCGCTGGGCTCCCCGCTCCGATGTGTGGGAGCTCTGCTGCACTCAGACACCCCCCTTCTTTCTGTGACCCCGCGGGACCCGAGGCCACACTGTGCCCACGAGGGCTTCACCCCCCCACTTAGCCTCTGGAGCAAGGAGGAGAAGACTTCTCAATGTTCCGACTTTGTGCTCTGCTGCTCTACCGCTTGCCGGGAGCCAGCCCCTCCCCTGTGGTCTATGTTCCCGTCTATCACCTCGGATTCACTTCTCTGCTCCTCCTACCTTCCAGAAAGTGGTCACTTTTCCATTCATAGAATTGATGATATTCTTTTCTTCAGTCTCCTGTTGAGTTTGTAGGTGTTCAGAATGGCTTGATGGCGATCTACCTGAACTCCTGGGACCTGAAATTTAGGTCTCCTACTCCCAACATAGATTTTTCTTTTTTTTTTTATTGAGACATTTTTCTCCCTCTTGCCCTTCTTTGGGAGAATTTCTACTTTATTTTATTGTGATAAAACCCTTCTCATGAGGTCCATCTGCTTAGCCAACTCTAAGTCCACAGTACTGTTGAGTAGAGGCTCAATGTTGTGTATCTGATCTCTAAGGCTTATTCATCTTAGTTAAATAAAACTTTGTGACTGTTGATTAATAACACCCCATCCCCTCTCCCCCAGGGCTCCTAGTAACTGCCCTCCAGCTCCTGATTTTATGAGTTTGGCTATTTTAGGCCCTGCACATAAGTGGTACCCTGCAGCACTTGTCTGTGTACTAAGATATTTCCCTAACCTGCACTTTTTCAATCCTTGTTTTTCTAGATATTTATTCACAAGGAAGGACTGCAACATTGTTCTGTTTTCAGGGTATGCAACTGTTTCTCTACACTCATGAAGTCAGGTCACCTTTGTTATTTTGTCTATTTTACAGATAAGAAATTAAGGTTCATACATTTTTTTAGCTATGAAGTTGGCACAACATAAATTGGAACCCATGTCTTAAGACTCTATTCGGTGCTAAACTACATGGTTATATCTAAGAATAATCTCTAATGGATTGCTTGCAGTGTGATATTGATTGGATGGCATAATACACTCACAGCACTACACTGATTTTTTTTAAAGAAGGCTTCCAAGAATAATTTGGGTTGTTTTGTTTTGTTTTTTAATTCCTTAGGGTTGGTGCAAACGTACAGTTTTCCTGTGAGGACAATTATGTGCTCCAGGGATCCAAGAGCATAACCTGTCAGAGAGTCACAGAGACACTGGCTGCGTGGAGCGACCATCGGCCCATTTGCCGCGGTAAGGTGCACGCACTGGTGTCCTCACCCTGCTTCTGTCTTCCATCACAGTTGGCACGTTTCATGAATACACAGTGAGACCTAAGTGCAAAGCAGCATAGTTTACATGGTGTACAGATAAAGTAGAACAAAGCAGATAATGATGCATGTTTTCCTAGCAATGAGGGTAGAGAAGAAATATTTCTGGGAAATTGGTTAGCCAGCAAACATTTCCAAGGGATATTAGTGGTTTTGAAATTTCAGGACTATGGGAGCAAATCTGATCATTCAAATGCATGCACACACACTTACTCAGTATAACTTGGTACTCATCTATATATACACACACAGTTTGCATATTATGAAAATAGGTTACGTAACCAGATTCTTTGGAAAGTTTTATGCACGCCCCTGCAGATCTAAAAATGCTCACCTTTCAATGGCAGTGAGGTTAATTCTTGGGTTTTGATGATACCAGTGATAAAGGGAGTTTGTTAGCATGATCCTGAGTTAATATTTCACTGATAAATTGTCTTAAACTCATCTCTGACACAGCAGAGCCAAAGAGTGCTTCATCATCATCTTCTTCACACATGTCAAAATATTGATTTGTCACTTCCAGGAAGTATATGAATGGTCCTACCAGAAGTATACAAACTGCAGTGAAACCAGCAGAAAACTGTTTTGGCTGTTTTAGTATGGAAAATTAGTAGAAATCCAAAGAAAAATGAGGGTTTGGTTTGGGTTTTGGTTTTCGAATTTTGGCCATAAAATAATTTATGCAAACTGGTACTTTTAAAGAAAGGGGGAAAAAAGCACCTAGTCAACCAAGAAATAAAAAGGGAAGTTTTATATATAAGAATATCTTGTGCCTACTTACAGCCTTTTTAAAGTTAAAGGCTTATATTTTATAAATTTTATAAATATTTTATAAATTTTAAGCAATGCCAGATGCATCCTGTGAAATCAAATATATTGCTAGCTTTATCTAAGATAGAAGGACTCCATCGCAGGATTTTCTCTCTTGTTCCCCTGACCTATAAGCACTTGAGGTTTTCTAACCTGTGGGAAATGCACCATTGTGACCTCCTCATGCACTCTGAGGACAGACTGCATCTGGGTTCTGGCTAAAGGAGGCTCCTTCCTATGCTTCTTGGGGATGCACCAACCTGTGGTCAAGGAAACGTGAAGGCTATGCCCTTCTGCTCTTTGTCCTTAGACAACTTTGTCTAATACTAAAGTGACAGTACCTGGCTTCCAAAGGAACTACAGCAAAAATCATGTTCTTACCAATTGATGGTACTATGTAATGCTCCCAGAAATATATGAGGACTATTTCACTGGTAATATTTTTTTCCCCTAAAGGGGAAAAATGCTTTTGTTTTTAATGTTTTCTTCACTTTTCTATACCAGAATCAGGTGCCATATTTTAAAAGCTTAACTATACAAATCTAGGAAACATGCATTCATTTTTGAATTGGTAGGTTGGAGTCACATAAAGGAAATATGTGTGTAAGGTATTATTTGATTCTTATCTTATTTCTTAATCTATAACTCCCCCCCTCCCCGAATCTCATCTGAAACTCAAAACACTCTGTTGGGATTTTGGTCTCCACTTATCACCTGACTTGATATCAAATACCCAGAGGCTCTCACCTCCTAGCAGACAGGACTCCCCACCCAGGCCGAGGGGGGCTGGCATCCTTCTTCATTCTTCACCTCCAAACACATCACTGTGAGACAGTTGCTCAGCAAGCCTTTGAGCTTCCTGTTCTCACAGATCCTCATGTCCTACTGAATATTTTAGAAGAGAAAGGTTTTCCGGAGCACCTTTGTTGTGTGGTTCGCCGGGCTTGTTTTCCGTGAGACCCACCTTCCTCACACCCAGAAGCAAAGAACATTCACCTCTATCATCCCCTGTTTTCTCCTCCCAGCTGGTGACCCCATGGTTTTGCTTAAACTAGATATACCTTCATTTTTATGGAGTAATCCTTTAGTTCTTGTTTCATTTAGTTCTTGTTCCATTTGGTTCTTGTCCAGTTACTTTTTAACTTTTTGCAATGATGAGCTATAGTAGCTGGAAGTAAGTCATAGGAAGACCTTTCCATGAAGGATGTATATATCCAATCTGTATACCTTATCCAGAATAGATTGTGTCTAGGGAACAATGACAAATGGTATTTTCTTTTAAACTTAACATTTTAGGTAAATTATATTTTAGTATACTTGGAGTATGTTATAATATAATTATAATTATATTTAAGTATATTTAATAAAACATTAAACAACCAAAAAATTTATTTATTTGTTTATTTTTTTTAAAGATTTTATTTATTTATTTGACACACAGAGAGAGATTACAAGTAGGCAGAGAGGCAGGCAGAGAGAGAGGAGAGAGGAGGAAGCAGGCTCCCTGCCGAGCAGAGAGCCCGATGCGGGCCTCAATCCCAGGACCCTGGAATCATGACCTGAGCCGAAGGCAGAGGCTTTAACCCACTGAGCCACCCAGGCGCCCACAACCAAAAAATTTAAATAGAAAAGCATGAAACCTTCTAAAGAGGAGAATTTGAGATACACTATTTAGAATTAGGCAATAAAGACTAAGTGACAAAAAGTCTAAGTCCAAGAGGAGCTTCTACCGAATGGAAATGGGTTTTTCTCCCATAAAGAAGGTAGGAGTCAGGCAGTACAGGACTCCAATGGCAACTCTGTCTCAGGGATGAAAATTTCCTCAACACCCACCTTGTCAGCCTGTGGTCAGGCCCTCCCCTCATGGTCCAAGGTGCTGTCCAAATCCCAGGTACTAGGACACGGGGGTTAGAGGAAGCAGGGAGAGGCCCAGCAAGAAACATCAGATGCATTTCTGCTCAGTACCAGTGGACAAATTTCAGCCAAGCATTCCTACCTGGTTGTGAGACTTTGAAATATAATTTTGAGTCTGAGCAATCAACCTCTACAGCAAACAATTATATTTCCATGGAAGAGAGGGAAAACAGACATTAAGCGAAATAGAAACCTCTGAGAGGTAGGATGAATCACTGAAGAGATATCACAACTGTTTTGTTTTTGTTCTTGTTTTATTGGGTGGTTGTTGTTGCTGTTTCTTCCCTGTATCACCTGCAGTTTTCTGTGAGTGAGAGGTAGCCGGTGATCATTCAACCTTTTCTCATGTCTGTTGGCATTTTTTTATCAGTGCGGAGTTCTAGCCATAAGCAATATAGATTTAAAAAGCGGGAATGGTCTATACAGGGGCACCCCAGTTTCTGGGGTGGAAAAGGCTTATCTGTGAGCATCATGGTTAAATAAGAAACCTGAGCATTCCCCTTCTCTACCCTGCACTCACCACCTAGTCACATGGTCCTCTAACTAGAGGTCGGCTTTCTTGGTCAAAGTCAGCAGGAACGTATATCCCTCTAGTCTGGAAGCAGAGTCTTATATAATATCAGGTCATCACCCTGTAACATGACGTAATCAATTACTCGTACGGCTGAATGGCCAAATGCATTAGTGCATCTGTGGGGTGATCTTTAGAGGATTGTTTTGAGAAACCTCTAGATTTGTGCTCTCCCCTAGAAATAAAGGACAAGCCATATATGTAATTAAAAATATCTGAAAACAAAATCTAGTAGCCAGATTAAAAGCCAGTAAAAAACCAAAAATGAAACAGGTGAAATTAATTTTATTTATTTATTTATTTATTTATTTATTTTTAAAGGTTTTATTTATTTATTTGACAGAGAGAGAGATCACAAGCAGGCAGAGAGAGAGGAGGAAGCAGGCTCCCTGCAGAGCAGACAGCCCGATGCGGGCCTCGATCCCAGGACCCTGGGATCATGAACTGAGCCGAAGGCAGAGGCTTTAACCCACTGAGCCACCCAGGCGCCCTGAAATTAATTTTAATAACATATTTTGTTGCACACACTATACCACAGATATTATCATTTTAACATATAATCAATATAAATATTATAAGAAAAATTTTTAACCTTCTTTCTCTCTTTTATTTTCATGCTATGACTTGGAAATCCAGGTGCATTTAAACTCACAGCACCTCTCAGCTCAGACTAGCTGTCTCACTTGTTCAAGAGTCACACTGGCCAGTGCCCACTATGGACATTTCAACCCTAGATACTTAGCTTGGCCTGTGGGGAAGCAGTAACACCCTTATAGATATGAAGAGAAGAAATGAGTTCAGTGAGTCATGGCCTGTGTCACTGGGTGACATCCCTCACTAGAGGATATACTTTCTTCTATTAAAATTTATAAGTTTTCCAGGTTGGTAGTAGTTTAGGAGCTCTGAGTCTGTCTTTTTCCCTCCATTAAATAGTGCCTCTGTTGCTTCTAAGGATGGGCTTATCAATTACAGAGAGCTGAAAAAACATTTTCTTAAGTGGAAATTAAAAAAAAAATAGGGGAGATTTTATAACTATTTCTGTATAAAGGTAGCTTGTGATATCTAAGTTGTAGGGGTAGATGGCTACCATGAAACTTAATGATTTTTCAAATACTACCCAAAACAGGCTGTAGGAAATCATACTTAGCTACTGAGGGACCCAAACACGAAGTGCGATTTTTTGAGTTCATTTTCGTCTTTGCTCTCACCATAATAAATAGTATGTAAGAAGAGAACCTCATGGTTTGGGTTTTCTTGATTCATTCTGAGCCTTTAAAGAAGCCCTTAAGGAGGGCACATGATGAGCACTGGGTGTTACTCTGAACTGATGAATCATTGAACATTATATCAAAAACCAATGATGTCCTATACCTTGGCTAATTGAATTTAAATAAATTTAAAAAAATGAAGAAGCCCTCATATTGTTCATCTCAGGCAAATGTTCTAAATTTAACTGTCTCTCCTATGCAGTCAAGTGCCCCTGGTCTGAGCTTTGCACCCTTTAAGAGATTTCAGATAGGTGAATTAAGGACTGGTTCTCAAGGTTCCCGTCTTCACGAAGGGTCTCTAACTCTTAAGTAATTACCGTGCCTTCTCTAGAGAAGGAATATATGATGGAAGTATCTGATGAATTGCAGTGAGTCAGAAGTGATTTTTCACATCTGGACATTGGTGTCGTTAGCCAATGCTTACATTAGCTAATTAGCTTTGAGGGATGGAGGGGGGATTACCTTTTCCTCCTGTAACCGAATAGATGAATGGTTGTCATAGCTTGGTAATTATATAAGAGATTTGGTTTGAAATCGTGCGTACGTCATTTAGAGATACGAAAACTATTATGATTTTTCACAGGATAAAATACTGTGCACTGTGTAAAACTACATAAAATACCTTTGGCAGTAGATTTCTAAAATAAGCAAACAAACAAAGGAAGAGGACATAGTTTTATTTATTTATTTATTTTTAAGTATTTCAGCTTGGCGTTTCATTCCATCATTATTTACAGGGGCTTAGTAGAGAGAACTTCCTTTAATACTCATGCACTCTGATCTGTGGAATTAATATTTTTAGTTGCTCCCTGAGTTGAAAGAAGACTTAGGAAAAGTGAAGTATTGTTTGCAGTTCTAACTGCGGTTACATGGAAGACAGTTAGAGCCACAGGGGGTCATAGAATAAAGCTATCACCTTGGGACTCCAGGTCAGGACAGCTAAGAATCACCTTCAACTTAGTAAGTTGTCATTTGCCAAGAACTTTTATAGTTTATTGTTTCCTGCCCATATTCTCTGGCCGCGCAGAAATGACCTTGTAAATAGTAGTCAAAAGGCCACTTATACCTGAACGAGGACTCTTCATCCTGCCAGATTTAATTTTAAATCGNTAAGTTGTCATTTGCCAAGAACTTTTATAGTTTATTGTTTCCTGCCCATATTCTCTGGCCGCACAGAAATGACCTTGTAAATAGTAGTCAAAAGGCCACTTATACCTGAACGAGGACTCTTCTTCCTGCCAGATTTAATTTTAAATCAATTTTAAGATGATATTTTTTATACTGATTATTTTACCAGATAGCTGTGACCTCAGAGATTTAAAGAGACATGCAGACTTTTAGCTTTTATTGTAATTCTAGTGTATTAGGAAAAATTTCTCTTGTTGCTTCTAGACTCCCAAGGTTTTATATTTTTCAGTTGAAGGCCACTTGGATGAAAAATATGTTTTTCTCTTATTTTTTAATTAGGTTATTGGAAATAATAAAGCTGTGTATTTTTATAGTATTCTCAGATTCTGTTGACATAAAATGACTTGAACACTAATACTAATTTGGTGCTGATTATGTTCCTAGAACATTATTGGGAAGTTTCCGACTTAGCCTCCCGTCATGTGTTGTCCTTCTCCCTGGGACGCTTTCCCCAGGTGTCCACATGGCTGTCCGTCCCGCACCTTTCTTCAAACATCGTCTCTTCCAAAATCCTTCCATGACCACCATGTTCCCGAGTAAGCCCTTCAGATGCTCTGCCAACCCTTACTCAAAACTTTCTAGAAAGCTATGTCCTCACTAGATTAGGTGGTGTGTGTCTGTGCATTTAATCACCCGAGGAAGGTAGGAGTCTCGGATTTGCTCTCTCTCTGCTGGGTTGCCCATGCCTGGTACCATGCTGTACTCACAATAAGCATGTCACGTGTATTTCTGTAACGCGCAGCCTGTGACTTACCAGGCTGTGGGCCGAGTGCTTCCCTTGCTGTCCTTCTTTCAGTCCTTACAGCAATCACAGATGGAGTCTCTTTTATTATACTCATTGAATAAACTGAGAGGCATAAAATGAAACAAATTAAGATTATATGTCCAGTAACTGCATAAATCAGGCTTGGAACTCAGCTGTGATTAAGAAAAGCAACTCTTAACCTCTGTGATGTGCATTCTCTGCTTTGGTTGACAATCTGGAAATAACCATAAAAGCTGTGGTTGAAACAGTGCTTTCTCCTAAAAACATACAGGAAACAGAGTATCAAATATATTATTAATGTGCTTGAAACATGCTTCAGATGTGAGTCCAGGTAACCTCTTAATTTAAATTTAGTCAATTAGAATATTCCCCTCCAATTAACTTGATTAATTAAATAGTTACTATAGAACAGTACAGATTCCTGGAACTGAATTTACATAAGTAGACAAATTATTACTTCATATTCTATAAGATAAATTATGTGAAACAAATATGTTTTGTACTTAATAAATATTCACTGATTAAATAGATAAATGGCATTTATTTGCATTCAGAATCATTTTTTTCTCCCTGTCCACTTCCCTCTTGATGTGTTTTCAACTATCATGTTGTGAATTCTCATTTAATTTTAAAACCATAAGACAAATATAAGTAAACTTTGAGCTTACAAGTTTAGAACATGGCCACATGAGTAATATTAGCTGTACATTAGGTCATGGTGATTACCCAAGACCATTTATTAAGCATTATTAAGCATTTAATTGTGTATTACTTTATATTAGATGTTGTATTTCCAGGAAGTCTTGACAACGGAGAGACCTTAGCATGTATAGAAAGTGGTATACTGTTTCCTACCCATATTCTCTGGCCGCGCAGAAATGACCTTGTAAATAGTAGTCAAAAGGCCACTTATACCTGAACGAGGACTCTTCATTCTGCCAGATTTAATTTTAAATCAATTTTAAGATGATATTTTTTATACTGATCATTTTACCAGATAGATGTGACCTCAGAGATTTAAAGAGACATACAGATTTTTAACTTTTATTGAAATTCCAGTGTATTATGTGGTATGTATATTCAACTATAATATGCATAAACATATAGATTTCAACTATGGGGATATTTTTAAATCTTGCAATGAAATCTTGTTTGACATTATAGTATTATCATTACTTAAGTGTGTTGGCCGATGAGATACTTTGGGGACCACCTGAACGCCTGTTTAGTGCAGAAGCCAGTGCTGGGGAGAAGGTCTCCCCTCCTCCAAGGGCACTATGCACTTGTTCCGCCATCATCTGGGCAGGTTTGTATTTGTCTGAAAAACTACGGGATCCATTCCCAGTGTGCACTGAGGACTCAGCAAATAGTCCAGGAGTGGAAGGAGACAGGCCAGGTGACACAGCTTCTGGGTTCTAACCATCCCAATCAGATAATAGCATGGCTTTACGAACGTGTGCAGCACTGGTCAAGTTCCTGGCCAAGGACAGCAGAAAAACGGCTGGCCAAGCAGCACAGATGTGGTTTGCAGATAAACTGAAACTAATCATCCTCCTGTAGAAGGTTCTGCATGCCCAGCTGATCCCCTCAGCTCCCGTTCTTCCTTCCTGCCCTGCAGGCTGGCCCCTCCCGCATGGTCTCACAGAACATGACCTTGGGGAAGGGTTGGGCGCAGGAGCACACACTCTGAACATCCTCGTAGCTCTGTAGCACATGATGCTCGCCCATTGGATGTGTCCCCGTGGAGCAGTTGGTCCTGGGTCCACTCTCACCCCAGAAAGCCTGAGGGGTGTTCTTCTGTGTTCTTCTCCAGCTCTTCTTATTCTTCACAAAGATTCAGTTTTTAGAAGACATATGATATACAGAGTATCTGAAGGAAATCAGCTTTCCGATGCTTGAAGCTGATGAGGAGGAAGTTTGAGATGTGACACAGCAAAGGGTGTGGCCCTAAATTTCAGGGAACTGGCCATTTCATGTAACCTGCCATGGAACCACAGGACAGAAAGAAAACCCCAGGGACCAGACTGTCTGCAGGAGATTCAGAAGATAATGCCCAGTCTGCATTTTGACCACTGTATGCGCCTGGATAATAATCCATAGAAATCATGATAATTCAGAATACATCATTATTATTCAATAAGGACTCTGCACATAGATGATTGGACTGTGAGTGGTTGCTAGTGGAAGATATGAAGGTTATCTGTGATTGGTAGGAAGGCCTTGATCCGGAAAGCAGCACCTAATGAATTGTATGCAATTGGTGTGATGAGGTAGTATTGTCATTTGGTGAAGAAGCAGAGGATGAGGATGGAGAAGGTTTAGAAAGGTAAAGTCTGTGATACTACCTAAAGTTTTAACAGTTTTGTAAAGGAGAGGATTAGACTTAAATACTTATAGTTAGATCATATTATTTAAAGTCATTCATTATACTATTTAAAAACTACAACAAGTATTTATGGGGAAAATTATCAAATGATAGGAATTGTCTAATTATCAAAACAGAGACTACCCCACATATTTCATTTCTGCTGATTATTTTGATGGCCTGATTAAAGGTATGGGTTAAGAAAAACTTAAAATTAATGAATTAGAAAAAACACATTGCAAAAATGGAGATACGGTTCTAGGACAAAAAAGAAAAAGAAAAATTACTTCTTGAATTAATCTGACAATTTCTGGTGAAAAATATCTCTGAGGAGAATGAATTCATCACTCACTCTATGTGAAACACAGTTCTAAGTATGCATGAAACTCTGGGAAACGTGCTGCTTTTCTATAAATATTTTACAAATGGTTATCTCATTGAAATATATGATCACTAAAAATCATATTTCCCCAAGCAATGGTAAGATGAATTTCACGGAGAGCTGGTAGGCAATTTGAATAAGTCAAGTTAAGGGTCAAGCTTCAAAGCAGACAAGTGGGACACAAGGCCATTGACGGAATGTCAGATTTGGTGAATCTTCTAGCAGAATGACAGCTGGGCTAATGGCTGGATGGACACAAATTGTCAGTGGGAATGCAACAAATTAGTTCCCCACTGCACTCACTCACTCTTCAGATGTGTGTTTTTGAAGTTTGAAAACCTTAGAATGGCACTTTGATACTATTAATTCAAAGTTAAGTCAAAAAATATTTATCGAGTAACACATTATGCTTGCATCAGCTTTAATGTGTGAAAATTTAACAAAGAATAAGCGTGTAAGATAAAGATATGGTTAACTCAACATTTATTGATGATAACTTTTCTTCTAAGGTTTTCTGATGAATGCTGAATAACAAAGTGCTTTAGGAAACTTTCACATCTGAAGCTCATGATCTTTTCTGAGAACATATTCCTACAACTAGATTCATTGAGTGCACTAGATTCATCCTGCTTTCAGTATGGATGTGTTTTTGGGCACTTAGCTCTCAGTTGGAGGACCTTTTGAGCCAAGACACACCTACTGAATTTTGAAAACCAGACCATCTTTTATGCATCTTTATCTAAGAAATCTTACCCCTTTGCAAAGTAAATGCCAATATTTTAAATTTGATTAACCCATGTCTTTGTTATTCAATATATAGTAGATTAATTTTTAGCTAATTATTTTCATAGTAAGTATTGAACCACTGAAAAGTTGTCTACTCTTCACATTTTTATGTCTGCAATTATAGACAGGGTATGTGGTGCTGAGGATAAGGGAAGGATGTTTTCCCAAGGTCAAGAAATTCACAACCTTGTGGGAAAGATAGATCTGTAAGTTGATCATTACAGTAGCATAAAGAACTCTTATCAGGAATAGGTATGGTTTGTCTTACTGTTATGTTGATAGTAGAAGAAGTGTCTATTCCTGGGGCAGTTAGCAGGAGCTCAGTTAAATGGTTTCTCCTGACCCTTCAGCGATAAGACGGCCCTTGGAAGTCAGAATCCTGCCTCGCAGTTTTGCGACTGAATCTCCCAGAACAATGTCCAACCTGTAGTGGGTGCTCAGCCGAGAAGAAAAACAAAGGCAACATGGGTCCTGACTAGGATTAATATTCTATTGGGTGACAGTTTAATCAGTTTGTAATATGAAATCTAAGGAAAATGAACTAGAGCTTCTCCTGCTCTTTTCTCAAATCCAGTTCAAATTATTAATGTGAAGACTGGTTGCATTGCAAGCTGACACTTGATTTCTAAAAATTACCTATTGATTTCTAAAAAAATCCTTTCTTAAAATGGAAGTCAGTTGAACTTTTCGTTTTATGGTAAAAAACCATCATATTTGTTGGATTATGTCATTTCTATAATTTGCTTGGTCTTTCAATTTAAGGTCCTTTTTTTTTCTTTTTTCCTTTTAGAGTCCTTATGTCTATTTTCTTTCTCTAAATTGTCGACTCTATTTGAAGTTCCTGTTTGCATTGTGCTGTAAAGAAATTTGCATAGTTGATTGCAGAATAGAATGTAAAGCTTCAGAGAGACTTTGGAGGTGATCTGTCCCACCATCCTCATTATAGTGGAGAAGACGAAGTTGTCCTACAGTGTAGGGCGCGGTGGGGGTCTCTGGAGCTCCCCTGCACTTGCTTCCCCCTCCATCCCATGGCCTCCGTGTCCAGCCAAATGTGTATGCAGACTCTCTTTGAGTCAGAGTGGGATTGAGACAGACCAGTTTGATTTGACATTTCCACCATAGTGTCAGGAACACGGTCATTCCGTGAATGGTAATGCCTTGGGTTCAGTTTAACGTGGCAGGTACCAAACAAGGGTCCTGATGGCTCAGCAAACTTCCCTCACCAACTTGAGTTCACGAACTGCTTTTTATCATAATTAGTGAATAGCTAATTTGATGTTCCATGTTTCTGTTATGTCTTCACCACACAGATAAAATGATGCAGAAAGTAATACCATCTCTATGTATTTCTAGCTAGAACATGTGGATCAAATCTGCGTGGACCCAGCGGCGTCATCACTTCCCCTAATTACCCGGTGCAGTATGAAGACAATGCACACTGTGTGTGGGTCATTACCACAACAGATCCAGACAAGGTAAGGCTTTCGCCTTCCACCTCGGTGTAACTGATGCGATCAGTACTACGACTCAGAAGACTGTTTGAGACAAACAGCCTCACAAATGTCATGCACCTTTACTGTTTGCTGTTTGAAGTGAAAAGCTCATGCTGCATTTGTGTAGATATATCCACATTTATTGGAAAGTCAGTCCAGGATTAGATATAAAGTGAGCATTCTTCAGGCCTCCCACTGGTTCTGGAGGTTCTGTGTTCTCCCCCTCCCCCAGTTTGGTTGAGGTATAATTGACATATAATATTGTTTTACTCTAGGGTGTATAACATAATTATATATATATATATATATATATATATATATATGTAGCAAAATAGTTAACATATGTTATCTCACTTAATTACAAATTTATTGGGTAAGAACTTTTGATCTCTACTCTCGTGGCAACTCTCAAGGATATGGGACAGTAACTATGAAGGTAATGGAATCAAGAGACAATCAAAAATGGGTTTGGAGGTGGGTGGTGAAGCCCTTCCCAGAATGAACACATGTTCCAGCCCCTCTGGGACACCCTACCCTACATCCGTGGTTCCTGCACCATCGTTAACAATGACCTTTTTTTATTCTCCAAATTGTTCCTGTTTGGGATAATATAGGTTCTCCCTACCTCGAACCAGGGAAAGGGCCTCAGGAACTAGTTTTGTTTTATTTTGTTTTATGGGAAGAGATAACGAGTTTGGTTTTAGGCATAATGAGAGTGAGGCGCCTGCTGTATATTCATTCAAGTGGATATAACTTGCAGAGGTAAATGTGGAATTCACACGTGTGTTGTTCGCTGCGGAGATCTGGGATACACGTGATGTTCTGCCGAGAAGCCAAACAGCGTCAGAGAGAGTCCTGCTGATGGCATATTTTTCTCGGTGTGTCAGTTGGAGGATGGAGTGGCCTTCCACTGTAAGGCACGATAGGGATTTTTGCAATTCTAAGTGTCAGGTAAAGAGCTTTAAAGTACTGAAGGCCTTTGTATGGAAGAAACGGTAAACCCATGGTGTTCCAATAGGACAGGCAGTGACTCCAAGCTAAATCTTCAGGAAAGTTGATTAAAACCCTCACAGTATTTTCAAAGTTCATTTAAATCCAGATCACATATGAATAATCATGAGTATTTTTATACTACAGATATACCTATTTATCTGAATCTCCTTCTTTCCCATATGTACTAGAATAATTGAAATCTCTATCTAAAAGGAAGCTTACTATTGTCTGAACACCTTTTAACCTGACAGGTGAGAGACTGAGACCCACGGAATGTAAAATACTTGTTAAAGGTTTCACAGCTATTTTGCTCATACGGCAGGATGAGGACCCGGGTGTCTTCACTGCCTGTGATGGCGCTTCATTAGCTCTTCCCTCCGCAAGAAGAGTCGTTTGTTTCTGCACCTCTGTATTCCGTTATTGCCGCGAGGGGTGCCATATGGAAATGAACTAATAGGGTGTTCAGTGTCTCAAAAGGATGTTTTTGACTGTAGGTATTAGAAGAAGTCTTTAAGAAACATTATTTCACGTAACAAAACGGTAGAGCCAGTGAGATTCCAGGTTGGATTCAGGAGCTCAGGAACATTGTTGATGATTCCGGTGTTTCCTCTTCTTTCCTGCTCCTCCATCCGGAGCCGTCACACTGCCTGCTCCCCTCATGAGCATTCTGGTGTTTCTCATTCTTTCCTGCTCCACATCCAGGGCGGTAACAGTGCCCCCCGCCCCCCCCCCGTAATATGATGGCTGTGACATAATCACGGTCAAGGAAGGAATGAGGCATGTCTTTCTCAAAAATGGAAGAAATTTTCTAGAATGTCCATAGCAGACTTCCCTCCAGGTCCAACAGAATCAAACGCCTATACTCCAGCTCCCGGGAGCCTGAGGAAAGAACTCTCTGGAAGCCAGAAGGCAGTGCTGGTGGTAGGGTAACCAGTGTGCCTACCATAGGCGCACAAGCAAAATGTCAAAGAGGTTTTGGTTATAATCAGATTCACATTTTGCTTCTGATGCACTTTAGAGCCCATTATTTTCCTGTTTTACCAGACTCTAGTGGCCTAAGATTTGTTAAAATGCAATGAGGTGTGTTCTTTGACATTTTGAAGTTGATTTTTCAACTTGGCCAAACTGTAAAATGGTCAGTAAAATAATGAACGTATGCCATTTGGATTGATACATTTTTCTCATTTTAGGAGTTTCACTTTTTTCTCTCATCTTTGCATATATTTACATAGATATTTCTCATGATTTCGTACAGACTTTCTTGATTCTGCACATTCAACAATTAACACATTAGATTTTGGGAATCTTGCATTATATTGCTTCAGTAATTCTTTGCCTTTCTTGCTTTATTCTGGTGAAATGTTCAGAGAAGAAACAAGACACGGCAGGTTGATGCACTCAAACACACCAATACTCTTTACTGGAGCACCACTTAGACACCTGAAGGCATCTCAATTAAGCAGAATTACCATCCAAATTAAGAAGCAGTCATTGCCATTAAGTATAATTAGGCTTAATTTGATTCCTTGGGAGACATTCCAAATAGGGGGGTTTCCCGATTAAGCACATGGTGATGAAGGTATATTACATACTGAGCATAAGAGAGGAACAGTTACGTAAGGTACCCAGACAATGACTCTTGCTAGAAGCTTTAACACTGAATTCTAGATAAGAAGTGCTGATCTACCTCAATCTGTATGTTTGACTTGACTTTCAAACTTTTAAGAAATAAAATAGAAAATTAAAATCAACTTCCAATATCAATCGGACATTGGTTAGTAAGCTCCTCTTTGATTGAAACCTTAATCCTCTCAATGATTTATAGACTTTCCTGGTCATATTTTTGCTTTGACTATTATACAGTCAAGTGACATGTGTCCATGTATAGGAAACATTAACATAAAATTGCTTGTACAAGATAATTACTATAGAAAGCTGGGTCACGAATATCACAATTTGTCATATTGTGGAATGTCAACTTAAAAAGAATACTAGAAATCTATTTATATATATGTAAATATATATTTATATTATATATATAAATATATAACTTTTATATATTTTTTATAAATATATAACTTTTATAACTTATATATTTTTTGTATAAATATATAACTTTTCTTAAGTATCAATACATTCTGCATATTACTGAATGCAGACAATATATTAATATATTCTCTAAGAGATTGTGTATTAAATAATATATTAATCGTAACTAATAATTGTTACACATATATATCTTGTGTATGTATATATACTGTATTATATATATTATGTATATTATATATATTAGGAGAACCTGCTATATAGTATGATCTAGGTGGAAAGTTAAAGAAAAATTTCCTCAGGGAGTCTGGGTGTTGCAGTGGGTTGAGCATCCGACTCTTGGTTTCTGCCCAGGTCCTGATCTCAGCTTGTTGGGATCAAGCCCTGCATCTGGCTCAGGGCTGGGCATGGAGTCTGCTTAAGAGTCTCTCTCCCGGGCGCCTGGGTGGCTCAGTGGGTTAATGCCTCTGCTTTCGGCTCAGGTCATGATCTCAGGGTCCTGGGATCGAGGCCCGCATCGGGCTCCCTGCTCAGCGGGGAGCCTGCTTCCCCCTCTCTCTCTGCCTGCCTCTCTGCCTCCTTGTGATCTCTCTCCCTCTGTGAAATAAATAAATAAAATCTTTAAAAAAAAAAAAAAAAAAAAAAAAAGAGTCTCTCTCCCTTTCCCTCTGTCCCTCTCCCTGCTCACACTCACTGCTCTCTCTCTGTCTCTCTCTCTCTCTGTAATATAAATAAATAAATCTCAAAAAAAAAGTTCCTCAAGATGACACAGTTTAGTGGAGAAGCAGATTTCTAAACACCCAAGTGAAACTGCTCCTGCCATACTAGTCTAGTAGAGGATCAATAAAAAGTAATTCACTAATGAGATATTTATCAAATTACTTCATTGTGTATGCATTCAATAATTGTGCTCTCTCAGGTAATACTTGCAATAACTTGTATGACCCAATTCTTGAGAAGGTGATACATGCTACATGAGTTACAGATTAGAGGGGTTATAAGCTGATGCTCTGGAAAGTTCATCCATGTGGATTCCATTGGAAAGATGAACCCTCGCTTTCCCTCGAATCCACATGTGGGCGTATGTCTGTGTCTTCACGTGTGCACACACAGGTACGTTCATGTTTCAAGTGCGTTCTGTGGTGACGTGATTTTAGTTTGAGCTCCTTAAAACGTATTTTTGTTAATGTTAAACTCTGAGAATTTCAAAAATTTTAAACATTTGAACTTTGTCTGTTCAGGCTACTATAACAAAACACCCCAGATGGGGCACCTTAGGAACAAAGACATTTATTTCTCACAGTTATGGGGTGTGATGGTCTGCAGTCCAGGTGCCAGTTTCATCACCATGAGGCACCTGGAACATCTTCTGCCGAATGCTCAGGCCCTCCCCCCCCCACGTCCTCCTCCTCCCCTCCTCCCTCCTCTCTGTCTCGCTCCTCCTCTTCTTCCTCCGTCCCTTCTTCCTTCTTCTTCCCCTCCCTTCCTCCTTCCCTTCTTCTTTCCTCCTCCTCTTCGTTTCCTCTTTTGCCTCCTCCTCCCCTCTTCCTCTCTGCCTTCCTCCTCATCCTCCTTCTCTTCTTTTTCACTGTAATTATTAATGACTACACTTAAGAAGACATAATTCAGACCCCGAAGGATTGGTGAAGGGTGTAAATTTTATGCTAATGACAATGAGGGCCAGGAGACAGAGAAAAGAGTGGCATTGTAGTGTATATGTCTTAGAGAAAACACTTTGCCAAGAGTCAGGTGGACAGATCTGAAGGACACGTGACTGGAAACATCTGGACTTTCTTATGATTATGAAAGATTATATGAGCCTACATCAGGAAAATGGTGTCAGGATTGGAGAAGAGGAGATGAATTGGAGAGGTATTTAAGGAAGTGGTCATTAGTTACTGAAAAAAATAAAATAAGATTTTAAGAAAAAATTATGGTGGCCAAATCTTGGAACACTGAAAAATAAATTAAGATGTTAAAAAAATTTAAAAAGTTGCTTTAAATTTATTGCTTGTTAGAAAGTACAGCTATATATCAGATCCCTTTTTGGGGAAGGAGAATTAATTTTTATTACTCAGGAGATTTTTTGTATAATTTGAAGTAACAAATTCATACAAGTATAAAAAAGGCATTCATTTGCATTCAAATTATTTTAAAGTTAATGTAGAACTAAATAATATGTGTCATAGTTTATGGTTTTGAAATAGACGTTGACTAGTTAGAGTTCAGTGGGTTATATTTCCCCGTTAGGGATTCCCAGATTGGTAGAGAGACGATTAGACCCATGATTGCCGGCGGCGACACTGTCCTGAGTGCCTCCACCCTTTCTGTCTCAGACATCTTTCCCAACCAGGGTCATGCTGGGCTCCATATAATGGCCCCATCCGTTGTCTTCTGGGTCACAGAACGTCTCTGCAGACAGTCAGCTGCGTGCCAGCCTTCCTTCCTGGCACGCGAGGTGCTCCCTCAGTGCCGTCGGCACTGCGGTGAATCTGTTACTGACTCGCCCTCTCATCCCCGTCCACTCGCAGCGTCTTCCATTGCCAGCGCCATCCCCATTACCACCGTTTCATATCTGGACCTTGTTCACAAGCGGAGTTTGGCTCCTGAGACTCTTTCCTTCTCATGTCTCCGTGGTGCTCTTCCTGGCATCCCTTCCTTCCTGCCACCCGGGAGCCTGCAGACCCTTCTCCCGCTAACCTGATCTTCCCTCAGCACCGCTAGTACTGCCTGCTTAACCCAAATGCAGTTATTTTTGTCATCTCTTCTTGGTACTCCAGAATAAAATAGGAAACCAAGTCTGCACTTTTGATTTGCTTGCATATGAAGCCAAAACATGAATTACACACACTTCTGTACACACATGTGTCTGTGTATAAATAGTTACACACACATACATGATGGACAGAGCATTTTTCGAACGACTCATCTGTCGGTAAGTAATATGCAGACCACAATAAAAAGTTTAAAAAAAAAGACTGTAGACAAAAAATTCAGCAACGACTTACATGATGTGAGTCAATGAAGATGTAGGCTGGAATAGCACTTATTTATAGAAATGGAGAGTAAAATACCTAGATAACATAACTGTGAGAAGAGTCCACAGAATTTACTGAGGTTTTGTTGTTGTTGTTGTTGTTTTAACATAAAAGTTACTCTACCAGAGGAGACTTCAATAATTGTGTGTCCAGAATTTGCTCGAAAGAATGAATCTGGTCCTATGGCAGAAAGGTGGAAGTTTTCAGTTTCTGTTTTGTTTTCTATAAGTGTGTGTGTGTGTGGGTGGGTGGGTGGGTGGGTGTTTTATGAGAAAAGGAGGCAAAAATAACTAATTTTCTTTTCCCACTTAGGTTTACATACCTCAGAAGTGGTCAATTTTTTTTCCCTTTCAATATGTATTAAGGACTGCATCTAAACACATCTCCTTTTGCATTTTTCTTCTTTTCAGTGTTTTCCTTGATTAAGCGCATTAATAATTATACACGTAGCAAAAGCAATACAAAACTTATTCATTCGGTGTATTTTTGAGTCACACACTGTTGAGAATTGCCAAAGAGTGGTGAACAGAGCAGCTAAAATCTCTCCTTGCATCGAGATACCACTGCAGAAGGAAGATACAGAAAATCAGCCAATAACCCATTAGCTAGATGAAGTCAAGTAAAGGAGGCACATAGCAGAATGTCCCTTTGCAGGGATGCTAGGCCCAGGATGTCCACTGATTTCCACCGAAGTACACCTTGAGAGAGGTTCACTGTTGCCTAAGGACACGCCAAGCTAACGGACTCTCTAATGAGTTGTTGTTACCATCCTTCCAGCTCATTTCTCTTTTTCTCTGCCCATTCTGTACTTTCTTTTCTCCTCCCATTCACTTTAAGAGACAGTTCTAATTTTGGGATTGTCTCTCCCCAAATACATGATTCTGGGGTCTTTCAGAGCATTGGCATAGTGGGAGGGAACCAGATGCATGACTTAGAGCCCTGAGCTCCAGCCTTTGTCCATTTCCTCGCTGTGTGCTTTTGGAAAAAACTTAAAATCTCACTATCAGTTTCCTCATTTGCCAAATAATCCTAATAATGATGATATAGAGAACCTGATGGCATTTCTGTGTTTACCAGATGAATGAACATGTATGGGAGCATCTCTAAGTTATTCATGTTACTGCTACTGTTCTAGCATCATCTCTTAGTGTCTTCTTCTTACCTTCTGTTGCTTCAAGTGCTCTCCTCTCTGATGAGAGTGATCCGTTACCTCATCAACTTATCACTGTGCTGTAAGTCCAGCTGTTTTCAGGGCCTTTCTGGGGCATCCTAACAGCCCTTAAAGTGGACAGATACAGAGAAAATTAGTTCTCTCTACCTCACCAATCTGGGCTTCACCTCCGACAGCCTTTCTCTGACTCCCTCGTATTGTCGTGCAATCCAGACAATTACCTTTACTCTAGACATTTTTTCTCCTCTGCCTCCTCTAGTTGAGCCTCTTTCCTTCACCCCTAAGTACTTTCTGGATTCACTCTCCCTCTTCCATTTTCCACTGTTCAGGCAACCAACTACTGTACGTCAGCCTCTTGTTTGAGCTTACAGTGTGTACTGCTGTGAGATAGCTCAGTTGTTCGTTCCTTTCTCCACCTTCCTCACTTATCTTCCACAATAAATGGGAAATAGCTTTACTAAAAACTAAATATGTGTATAAATTGCATATAATAAAACGAATATGTGATCATGATTTTACAAAGTCAAATGACACAGATAACTAGAAAGCAAAAAGCGAAGGAACTAAATGTTTCAGTCTCCAAGATAATCGGTGCTAACTGTTGCTGCATACTTCTTTAAGACTTTGATATCTGTATTTCTAACCGCAAGCACATACACAAGGGCGTGGTTTTCCTTTATTTCCTCCCTTCCTCCTCCTTGTTCTTCTTATGGCATCTTTTAATTTTAGATATTACGTCTCAATTTTACAGATTGCTTTGTTACTTTGTAATATACTGCATATATATGTATATATGCAATGCATATACATAATATATAATATATATCAGATACAATTCATTTTTAGTAGATGCAGAGTATATACATCTTCAGATACACCTCACTATTTTTAATGGGTGCAGAGAATTTTATTCCGTCAGCCTCTTTTAAACACGTATTCAGACTGCACCCACTCTCCATAATCATCAACAATACTTCTACAGACATCTTTATGTTCACTCTCTCAGCAACTATTGCAGCAGGTTAAAGTCCTTGAGTTAGAATTATAGTAATAATTTACACTCATTCATAATTTTGATACTTATTGCCCAAATATGCATCTTGAGCTAAAGTTTTCATGGAAGGTCCCACCACAGTGCCTCAATGACAACAAAGGCAAGATATGACTCTGCTGTTCTTTAGCATTATGCCCTCAGTAATTCTCTATGATCCATGGGAAAAGGCCCTTTTCATGAGATCTGTCTCTCATGGCGGGGTGCCTGACACCTTTCCACTCTCGTTTTGCCACTTGGCTTCGGTAGGCTTATTTCCCAGTCATGCTACTAAACTCTCAGATCTCGAAAGTATTGTACTGCTGCACGCTTGTGTGTCTTGTCAGACTCCCTGAACAAAAACAGGGTATCGGGGTGAAAATGTAGTATTACTGAATTATTGAAGCCGTATTCATCATCGGATTCATGGCAGAAATTCTATACTTTCTTGCAAACCAGCAGAGTAATTAATAGGTTGACCATATGATTTATTAACTGAACCAAAACTCTTTTAAAGGGTAACCTATTAATAATTAAGCTGGAAACAGCCAAAACCTATAATTATCCTGGTAAATCAGGACCTATGTTACCCTATGAGGCGACAAAGGGAAAAAGAACCACAGGGAGGTGAAGCTCTATTTTATTTTACCATCTGTGGTTGTAAAAAGATTACCTCCATACTCCAAGCACTTCTTGGAACATCTGACCATGCCTTTCAACAGAAGCAGGAGAAATGGTCAAATCTCCCAAAAATACAGGAAAAATTCCCCAAACAGTAATAGCTTTGTATGACCAATTCCTATCTTCCTAAAAGCTAAATAAACATTGTGTCTTGGAGTTTTTTGTTTGTTTATTTTTTAATGGTACAGAATGTAAAGGTACATCTTAGACAACTTCAATTTGAATGAAATAAGTTACTTTAATTATCTTTTACAAGCGGGCCTATTTATATGACATCTTTGAATTTCTACCCTTTTGCAAAGTGGATGGCCTATTGTGAGAACCAACAAATGATATTAAACAGATGTCTGTAATAATGACCAAACATTTATTGATTTATGTTGCTGGGGAGGCAGAGAAGTTTGTGCTGTAATTGAAGTTTTTTGTTTTTTAACATTATATAGCTATTTCCAGCTATCAGTCCCACAAATGTACACATTATATGGGTCCTAAAAATAGCTAAATATATTGTACTAATGTGTTCCCAGATAAACAAAATATTGTTTTCATCAGAAGGTCATACATACAACACAAAAGTGTCATTTGTCATTATTAAGCTTGGTTGTGGTTAATATTTTGCAAGCATCCCATAGTTGGCCTGTCTTTTTGACAGTCACTCAGTGGTTCTCACCAATGTGCAGACTTAAAAAGAGAATATTCCAAAGGTCTGGATACTGTGTTCTGCTTGTCTTCACAGTCCTCGAAGTGATGGTTTGATGTGTGTATTTGAAAGACGTGTTAATGACCTGGTAATTGTTTTTGCGGTTTCTGATGAAGTGTGAAGTGTGTTGATAGCTGTCAACAGTGCCAAGTAGGTCCCCCAGCAGTGGAGGGGGAACGGGGCAGCCCACTGCTTGGTACCCTCTGGCCATCTCTCCATGGTCAGACACTGAGCAGCTATTCTTGAAACAATAAATCTCTGAGGTGCAACAGGAATGTAGCATCCTACCTTGCCTTTAAGGTGCTTACAAGGGAGACATGCAAATTATTATCAGTTTCTTAACAGAAAACAGCACCCACATGGCTTCCTTGAAGTCAATGAAGTGGTTTTGAACTTATTTGTAATAGGGATTTTTTGTCGTTGAGAGAAAGTCTTGTATTTCATTTGACACATTTTGCTAGATGACTGAAGCCAATAGATTATCTCACAGGATCACTTCTAAATTCTAACATGATGAACAAAAGTGTTCTTAATTAAATATTTCATGTTTATAATGTCCACGGAGGGCATATATGATTCTACATAGTTCCAATGCCTTGTGCTATCAAGTATCATGAAAAGTCTATGTAATAAGCACATATATGGAAAAATAAAGATTTAAAAATATCTAGAGCATAACGTTGTTAGCTACCTTCCTATCTGACTTCATTTGTCCTTGGTCAGAATTAAAATCACCAGTTTTAACACTCTCCCATTAACATTGGGAGAAAATGACCCATTCAAATATTTGCTTTATGGAAGCAGCTTTAATATCACATTTGACTGACTTGCAGAGCCCTGTATAGATACAAGGATTAAAATGCTCAACTACATGTATTCCATGGAGAAATATCTGACACCAGACTTATGCATCTTTATATGTATGTATACATTTGTGTATACATAAGCATATGTATATAAATAATTAAATGAATGAAAATGAAAATAAAATTATGATTGACGCATATTTGAAAAAACCGTCATATTTGAATTAAAAGTCCTCAGAAGGTAGCATATATATATATATATATATATATATATATATATATATATATTTAAAATTTATATGTAAAATCAGTTTATCTTGATGCCGGATCTGGGAAGATGAGCAACAAATACGTAAAATCTTCAATGAAGCAAGCTTTTACTGAATTCTTTCAGATGGAGAATTTTCAAAATGGAGCTCATAGATCCAGCCTGAATTGTTAGGCACCCACACTTTGCCTCTCTGCCCTCTTGCCCTGCTAGAGCTCAGCCTGCCGGCTCACACCCTCATTGGAGATGTGTCCTTGGGAGTATTTAGCTAAAGCCTCGGGGATGGCATCCAGGCTGTGGTCTTCCTTTACCACACCAGGGGGACTCGGCTGTGTCTCTAGAATGAAGTGAAACCCCCATGTAGCTCTGCGTTGAAAAACTTACCGCACTCTCTCACTTGGTCATGAACCCCAACTGCACACACTACCCCGATTAACCAGCACTTCTCACTGAAGCTCCCCTGTTTTCCTTCACCCGTTCTAAAGCATTTCTCTGCCCTCTGCTGGGTTCTGCCCAGACTGCTCGCGTTCCATGGCGCTTGCTATGGCTCCTTCCTGGACCCTGAGGCGCGCTCCCGACAGCTTTGCCCGGGACCTCCCTGAGCACCGCCCGCCTGCACAGTGCTCTCCTGTACCCACCATTCCTCATGGCTCCTCTGATCACACCATGGGCACTTGGGGTTCTTCCCTCACTGGTGCCAGCACCCACTGCGTCCTCTACCATTTGTTAGGAAAATACTGGCAGAGTATTTTCTGTTACTTTCATAACAGTTGGTTGGTGTCCTATTTTCTCTGGCTACTCATGTAGGACTTTCAGTTTTCCTAGGTCTGGCTCTCTCGACGTATTGTTCCGATCACTCTTGCTCCTCTCGTGGATTTACTTTCTCATAATGTTTTCCATCTATGGATGTTCTGAAACATGCAGTGTCCCAGTTGACATAACCAGACTAAGATAACAACCCGAACCAACTCAACGAAGTCTAGGTGCTACCGTCCATTGGCCATTTCTACAGACTGGTCAGTTAGTCTTTTGACGACACAATGTTGAGATCACCATGGGAGTCATGACTTTAGGTTCTCATCACAGCACCAGCTGTGGGGCTACTTAGTCCTGCCTATTTTCAATTCTAAGCTCTTCTGTTTCTTTGGACCTGTCTTCCCCTCAACATTGGGTCACGGCAGCAGCAGCTCCCTGCCCTCCCAGCCCTGGCCCTTCTCCAGACTCTAGTCTGGTTTGCCCGAGCTGTCATCGTCCTCGACCCGACAGTATTTTTAGCACACACTCACCAAGGTGTCATTAGTGCTACTGTACCCAATTCAGACTTCATATTAAACTAGTCAGAATGGTTTTCAGGGTGCTGCCACATTCAGTATGTACCTTTCTCCCCCTCCCCTTCCTCCTCCTTCTCCCTTCTTCCTCCTCTCCTCCCTCTTCTTCTTCCTTCTTCTTCTCCTCCTTCTTCATCTTTGTCTTCATCTTCTTCTTCCTAGTCTTCTTCTTCCAAAATGTAAAACTTACACAGCTTTATTTTAGAATACAATTGCTAGAAGTTGTCATGGCAGAATTGAACTGAAAAATGAAATTTATTATAACAATGAAATTCAACAATCATAAAGTAAACATATTAAGACTATATATCTAATATTTGTATATTCACAGCTATAGTATGCATTTCTGCAGTATTTTTTCCAGTTTTATTGAGATATAGTTGACCAAAAATTCTATAGTTTTAAGGCATAAAACGTGATGTTTTGATATATGTAAACATTGTGATTACCATAGTCCAGCTGAATGACATGCTTATCACCTCATAGTTACCTTTTCTTTTAAATTAAGTTAATACCTTAATTATGAGAGCAAATAAGGTCTACCCTTTTGGCAAATTTCAAGTGTACAATATAATGTCATTACCATAGTCACAATGCTAGACATTAGATCTCCAGAACTATTCATCTTGAATAACAAAAATTTGTTCCCTTTGACCAGTGTTTCCCATTTCCTTCACCTCATGAGCCTTTCTTCTCTTCAGACTTTTCCTTTTGTTGTTCTTATGTAATAAAATATCATCCTCATCTGCCTTAAGTTGCTACTCTCATAAAGAATACTTCTTGTCTACCCTCGGTCTTTCTGTATTTTATCTAGTCTATGAAAAGCATTGACCTAGATGGCAATGAGATACAGTAGTAAAGAATTCATAATATAACCCTTAAGAACACACACATACACATACTGCCATTCTAAATTATAAATGTATATTTCAGTTCTTTTCAAAAAATAAAATAAAGCACAGAGAAAGTAAATGCCATCCAAATTCTAACATGTGTCGGCGTTGGTGGTATAGTGGTGAGCATAGCTGCCTTCCAAATTCTAACATGTAATATATGAACAAATTAAATTCTACTGCCTGCCCCTAATCTGCCTTTTTGTGACCATATAAATGGTATCTATATGTGTCCACATTTATGTGTGTGTATATATATATATACACACACATATATATAGATATATATAGATATATTTACATGCACAGATATTATTAATGTCCTACAATCCTTTGCTTATTTTTCACTTCATAAAACATGGACCTCTCTCTAGATCTATTTATTTGTATGTCTACTTCACCCACTTTAATGTCTTCAGAATGTCCCTGTAAGTATGGGTGTACTAAAACTTGTTCCATCATTCCGAGTTAATAGATATTCTAGTTGTTTCCAAAATGTTCTCATAAGCAGTGCTGCAGGGGACATCATTATTACAGTTATGGGTCCTGAAGCCCGGTTGTAATTGTTGACCACGCAAAGTCTGTATCAGTCACAATCTTGCCTTCCCATTGGCTTCCTCTTGTCTTGGTTGCCCTGGATATCCTGTCTCTATCATAGTGTCATTTTTGAGGAATCTAGTCTCTCTGATAAATTCTCATAATATTCAAGAAACTAAGGCACTAAGCAGATATAAGATTAGATTATGGATCAGCTACCTGTGTCACATACTTTGTGTTTTATAAAGTGGTTTATCTGAAGAGGCAATTAACGACTTCCCAAATTATTATAAAAATCCCTAAAAGAAAGTTACTAGTATACTCATATTTTAGCTTGTGATGATGGTATATATCTGGGAATCTGGAATACTGCTGTGTTAGTGCAGAGCCTATTTCAGTATATTCTCATGTATCCATAAATTAATATTACATTGCATTTAGTCCGACCTTACACTAACTGATGAAAGGCACTCGGAGTAGTTTTGTATTTTGTTTTGTTTTGTTCCCCTTCTCATAATTTATTGGTTGGTTGGTTCATTAGTTGGCTGGTTGTCTGGTTGGTTTTAGGAGTCATATATATTTATTACTTGAATACATTCAGTTCTTCAGTGTAAGTCTTCAAAGATCACTTCAAATCAGGGCCACCTGGGTAGCTCAGTCAGTTAAGCATCTCATTCTTGATTTTGGCTGAGGTCATGGTCTCAGAGTTGTGAGATTGAACCCCATGCCCATGTAGGTATCTGGTGATCAGTGGGGAGTCTGCTTGAGATTCTCTCTCTCCCTCTCCTTCTTCCCGTCCCCAATGCTCTCTCTCTCTCCCAAATAAATAAATCTAAAAAAACCACTTCACATTACAGATGGCAAATGCAGTGTCTATAACATGATGTAAACTACTTCTAGAGTAATAACCCTCTTCTGTGTGGTCTTCAACACTAACTTCCACTAACTTCTACTTCCACTAACTTCAAGAAATAAGAGTCATTCATTTACATTTAAAATAAGTATTTTTAAATAATTTTGTTAATTGCAAATAAAATTGGTTTCAAAATTAATAAAAAAACATTTCATTCTTCTGTATTGGTGTATGAAGTGGAATCAGCTTCGTGCACACTACATTCATATGGAGTAAAAGTACAGTTTACATAGACCATCTGATGCTCTAACTCAGCAGGCACACATGGATTGTGTGAGTGGAGCATGGGCGTCTAAAGATTCTTGCATCAGAATAGATCTGCAGGATGTGCATCAGATCTGAATCCTCCTACTTTATGAGAATGTCTTTTGCTCAGTATCCACAAGTCTCCCCACTTCCTTCCATTGTGCTCAGGTTAAACCACTTCTGAAGATGTTTGCAGCCTACCTAGAAGTTTTCTGATGGATAAAGGAAAGTTACCACAGTTCAGAGGGACCTTTATAACGAACTGCCTAAAAATGCTCTTTCTAAAAAAGACATTTTTGAGGGGCGCCTGGGTGGCTCAGTCAGTTAAGCATCTGGCTCTTGGTTTTGGGTCAGGTAGTGATCTCATGGGTTGTGGGATCAAGTCCCCATGTCAGGCTCCCTGCTCTTCGGGGAATCTGCATCAAGATTCTCTCCCTCTGCCCTTCCCCATGGCTCACGTTTGCTCTCTCGCTCGCTCTCTCTCTCTCTCTCTCTCTCTCTCTCTCTCAAATAAATAAATAAATTTAAGTAAATAAATAAATAGACATTTTTGAGAAACCCTTAATTTGGCGTATACTACTTAGTTCAAAATGTAGTAGAGATGTAAGTTGCTTGAACTTAAAAATGTGGAAAAACTATTCTGTGAACTGATCTCATTTTTAAAAAATCATTTATACCATATAAATGATAAACACATCAGTTTTCAAGCTTTATGTCAATACATTTTTTTTTAATGTTTCCAGCAATTCTCCCTTTCCTTCCAAACCCTAACGCTGTTTTCCCAATGGATAGCCCTGCCCTCTCTCGGGAAACCACATCTGTGTGTCTTGGAGGTTGGAAAGCATTCCGCTGTGCCCATAAAGCTACTTTTTCCACGATTGCTTCTACATTCCTTCCAGTACTTCAGAACATGGGTCCACAAAATTCCCTTCCTTGTCTTCAAACCTTTGCCATGAACCATCTTTCCCATTCTAAACCTGGCCTGTCACTGCCGCCGTGGGATTGGGGAAGGCTTCCGACGATGGCTAGCCTCACCCTTAAGTATCCAGACCGAGTCTGGGTTTGGGGAAGCAGGCTGGCCTGAGGCACCTGTCCCGCAGTGTGCATGCTCACAGGGCGAGGGCGTGCGATCCGAGTGACCCGCCGGCTTGAGCACAGAGGGCGTGTGAGGTGCTGGAGTGAATAATTCTTGTCATCAGTCACATCTGCAGACATAGAAGAAGAAACCACATTGTAGTTTAATATCCAACTGAGCTATGAATAGCAAAATATATTATCAAAAAACCCCTTTTTGTGCCTTTATTAAACAAATCTGGAAAGGGATTTACCACTACAGAAGTCATGAGTAGGAAGTAAAGTGTGAAATGAAAGCTCCCGATCCTGTAACGTCTGCTATATTCTCCCAGGTTCCCAGAGGGCAGATTCCATCATTTCGTCAAGTACCCAGGATCACTTGCCCGCTGTCTACCCGAAGGCTTAAAGCCAGTTTTCAGATGTATTGAATTTTTTAGGTTTTAAGATGTATTTTGGCTTATAAAATATATTCACAATATTTTTGAATTTTAAAATGTATTTTTAATACAAATTTTAAGAGGTATTTGGCTTAAAAATGTATTCACAATATTTTTGAATTTTAAAATTTATTTTTAATAGAAATTTTGAGATGTATTTTGGTTTAAAAAATATACTCATTCATTCGAATTTCCAGATATCTCAAGGATAGGAGTAGGTGAGAGATGCTATAATACAGAAAAACATGCCAGAAGATATTTGCTAATATTGCTTGAAAAATTAATAGGCTTTAGAAACAGAAAGAAATTATGTTCACTGTTTCACTGAATCCTCAAATATGCTATGTCCTCGGTTCTATTATTAATGTTTTTTTTCTTAAAGGTGAGAAAACTGAGTCACAAAAAGGCAAAGTGTACCTATTTAACCACTCTCCCGCGCTGCCTCAACTCTAGAGCACAGTGAGACAGGTGTTGAAATTAGATACAGGCTCGTCCTGACAGACATGGGGCTAGAACCTTGTGGGAAGCAGGTCTCCTTGTGTTCACGCTGAGACGTGAGTAGAGGTGTAAGGAAGGATTCAGTGATACGATGCTCTACTCCAGTTCTAACAGAGGAAGCAGAGATTTGCAACATCTACACACACACACCGTGTGTTCCCTATTTCTTTTTTTACATGGTCGTCATTTATTTACAACATTCATGGGGTGGCTGCATGTCAGCTCTCTAGGGGCTAGGGTCACAGGGTGCTCAGGACAGGTACTGAGAGGACCATGAAAAGCAAACAAACAAATGAATCCAAAATATTGAGCAAACGGATAAAGGTTGCTGAGGTCAAGTTCATGGATGTTAGGTGCGATGTATTGGTGAGATTGTGTGCAGGCCTTTCTCCTGAGCTGAGCCCAAGACGATGTGGAGGTGGGAGAAGGGAGAGGGGAGGTTAGTGTAGGTGATGCCAAGGCCCTGTGGTCGGAGTGATTTTGGCATAATTGAGGAGCAACAGAAAGGCCAGCGTGACCGGAATGAACATGAGGGCAGAAGTGGTGGGTGGCCAGATTTGAACACATTTTAAGGAAGAGACTTGAGAAGATATGCTGACGATTGAGTTTGGGGAGAAAAAGAACCCAAAGCATAAAATGTGACTCCCAGGCTTAGGAACTGAGTAGCTGGGGAACAGTCACGCTATTGCTCCTCGTTGTTTCACTGGAGACCTTCATTCCTTTTCTCTTGTATTCTTTTTCCTAGCCTTTTACCTAGAACTCTTTCCAGCCAAAAGTGAGGAAAATTATAGTGAAGTGTAAGAATGTGAGCATTTAAATAATATCAGAAACACATGTATCATCTCCTTATATCCAGATTGAAGGAATCTGCTCATTTCCATTGCTTGCCTTTTTCTGTCAGGAGATGCACTTGCCCCTTTATGTATTCAGTCTACATTTATCATTCTTCAGTGATGTGTCAGACCTGGGTGGAACAAGGCCTGGCTCCTACCATCAGAGACCACAGGACCTAGAGCAGGGATTATCAAGCCTTTCCCCCTCAAAGCGGCATAGTATACGTTGTAGGCTTTGCAGACCATGCACTGTCTCTGCCGTATTTATGTTGTATTTCTCATACAACTCTAAAGAAGGAAGAAACCATTTCTATGAAGGCCAGCTGGGACCTGGCAGTGGGGATCTGGCCCGTGGACTGCAGCCTGCAGACCCGTGGTCTAGAAGGAAAGCAGACCCGTAGGCAGGGGTGGAGCCACGTGCAGTGTGTGGTGGGGGAACTGCGGGAGGAAGAGCAGGGGACAAGCAGGGGAGGGTATCAGGACATCTCCCCTCTCCCTGGAGGGCTGAGGCAGCACGGCTTCGGGGCACGGGGACAGGTCCATAAGACCAGATGGCCCATGGGTTTGACTTAAATAAAGGTAGAAAATATATTTAAATTATTTATATAATTTATATATAATATAATATATAAATTATATAAATGAAATATACTTATATAAATATAAACATTTATATCGATATATATATAAAGTATAATATATTATATATAAAATATATATTACATATACTATATACAAAATAATATATATAATTTATATACATAAATTCAAGTTTATTAATCATTTGAAGTAGTAAAGTTACTATCTAAATATAAATCAGTAAGAATAGAAGTAGAGCCTAAAGCACAATTTTATACAAGATTAAAAAATATTTTCTTATTTCATAATATGATCAGACATGGATATATGCATAACAATTGAAGAAGATTATCTGCAACTGTTGGCCTCTTGTTTTCTTATAAATCTATATACACCTAAGAAGTAGGATTTTTATAAGTACAAACAAAATCAAACGTATTTCTTTCATGTGAAAATTGTGCTTTTTGTTGCACAATATTATGTTCTCAGTTCAAAATTTAAGTACACATGGATTTCATTTTTTATTGAAAGGGGATTTTATGTCTTCATTCCTGATGCTTGAAAACAAGAAGGTTGCTCTTACATGGAAGACATTCACATTGCAGCCAAGGGATCTCTGCTTTCTTAAACAGAGTTGGATATTCCTCTTTCTTAGACCCCAAGAACCTGGGTAGGGGTAATGGTACCAGAGCACCGCTCATGACGTTGTTCCCCTTCCCTCAGAGTCCAGCTTGCCAGCTGAACAGAAGGTTCAGAGAGAGGGTTCCTCACCCAGCTGTCCGCTTCTGTGAGCAGGGGGAAATACTCTGCAGTTTCTTCTAAGGAGGTTTGAAAAAAACAGGAGGTGTTTGATAGCCTTCCCTGTCCTAAACCCAAGCAGCCCTGGAAACAGTTCAGAATTTTCCTTTGCAATATGGTTTCTCCAATATTCCAATTTGCTTTTAAATTCAATAATGTCAGTTAAAACCTAGTCACTTTCTCCACAGGGCTGAGGAGTCTTACTCAACAGATTCACTTGATGAAAAATAACTGATAACACTCATTTCTGCAGCTTGTCCATGATGTTCTGTCTCTGTGTCCACAGTCTTGCAACATTCTGAAACTTGTCTTTACCGTACAAAGTTAGCTTACAAAGTTATTTCTCGTAGCATTGTCCAAAAGCTTTTTACCAAGTACCTCACTGTGAAGCAAATCAAGTTTTGTGAAAACATTAGGGTTTTTGTTTTTGCTTGTAGTTTGTTTCAGCAATAGCGGCAACACTTCCCGTGAGGTCAGCGATTGACGGACATCACCTGCACAGATGCTCACAGCGTTTCTCCAAGATCTCTTGTTTCTGGACAGGAAAACAAACCATTAGATACATCTTGGTCTTTGCCTTTTTAAAGCACCTATTTGTAGCAGAAAATTTATTTTTCTTAAATTTTGCCACCATTTTTATTTGTTAGTAGATCTTTTGACTGTTAACTTGAAGGAGAAGCTGCTTCATAGAAGGTTTTCTCGGTATCAGGGACACGTCAGCAATGTGTTTGGTGACTGATGGTGCTGTGGAGAGTGGGCCGTTCCAGCCCCTCGTACTGCATCTTATCTCGGAATTCTCACTGTATATTCACTGTAATTTTTCATGCCGTGTTACTAAGGTTTTACCAACTGTTTGACTTTGCCTTTTCTGGTCAAAAAATTCTGCTACTAAATGACTTGCTTCCTGAGCCTTTTCACCAATGTGACTTTTTGCTTCGCAGCAAAAGCTTTACTCTGAGCTTCCAGTAGCTGTTTAAAATAATTGGCACCATTACACTCTGAGTGGCTGTGATTTGCAGTGATGTGTCTTCAATTTTGCTGAAGCCAGTGCGTGTTTGTAAGTTGTCTTCCACTGCCCATGCACAGTGCCTGAGACAACTTCGATTCCCCATGTAAAACCCATGACAAGTGGCTTGCATTATAAAGACAAAATTCCTTTTGTGTTTCATGTGATGTCAGTGAAGTGAAATGATTCAAAGGATCATAATTCTTTATCACTAACCTTATCAGAATTGTCTATACACCTAGAAAATTCCTCTTCTATTTCACAGCTCATCTTTAGAAATTGCCACTTTGGTCCATCAGATATGTGCACATGAAATCAGTAGTAATACAATATAAAACTACAGGGCGTCACACGTAACTAAAATGAGCAGAGAGGGAAAATATAGAACCTTCCAAGTACCACTTACCTGTCAACCTGCACAGTTCACCTTTACAATATATACAGCAACATCAACGTTTGATGAGGCCAGTTGGGTTATGGTACAGAAACATTTCTTCTTTACAGTGAAATTTTTGTTTTAATAATTTATTGCAAAGTGGATTTTATTTACCTTTATGAGCCACTCAGCAACTTGTTAAGGGAAGTTTGGGGAGATAATTCAGGGAGAAAGGGGACTCTCTGTTTATCAGCAGCCTCCCGGCCTCATGTCAGAAATCAAGAATGGATTTGACCAAATGAAGACAGGCTTACTCTGCACTAATCTGGGGTACCTCCTGTACAGAATCGCTAATGGGTCTCTCATTCAGTGCTCATCACCCTGAGCATTAGCATCCTGTAGTAGGTAACGTTCAAAACAGCAGTCTCTCATGAAACCACCTCCTGTGGTTGTCAATTAAGGAAACCCAGGTATGGAACAGTTCCAAGCAAGATATGTTGGTAATTCAAATGAATTAAGTGAGAGTCAAAAGGAAGATATAGATTTGAGAGTTACTTAGGAGGTGAAACTAATAGGATGCTATGGGTGGGATGGGGAGAGATCTTTCTTTAGACCTTCCTTTGAGTGCACCTAAAAGACTTTGTAAAATAATAATTCAGTGCTATGGAATATGTTTATGCTGTAGCAGAAGTACTAGGTTTCTCCTGGCAACCCCTGGCACAGAACTACCATTTTGGCAACCACAAAATGGAGCTCCTGATCTTCTGCTGGGAACTGGGATTTTCTAGCCACTGATTCCAGAATTCCATCAGCCTTTGGTTTCCGAATCTACTGAGCTCCTTAACAACAAATAAAGCCCCTTATTTATAACTGAACGCTGACATAAATATGGAAGTTTAGGGGAAGATACTGGATTGCTCACTGGAGTCGAAATTTCTTGAGGCATTTCCCATGAAAACTAAGGAGTATATGCAGAAGCTTTTTATTTTGATGAAGTCCCAAAGTTCATTTTCGCTTTTGTTTCCTTTGCCTTTGGGGAAATGTCCAAAGATACAGATGTAGTGAAAAGAAGGGCCATATGCACCCCAATGTTCACAGTAGCAATGTCCACAATCACCAAACTGTGAAAGAACTGAGATGCCCTTCAACAGATGAATGGATAAAGAAGATGTGGTCCATATATACAATGGAATATTACTCAGACATCAGAAAGGATGAAGACCCAACTTCTGCATCAACATGGATGGGTCTGGAGGAGATTATACTGAGTGAAATAAGTCAAACAGAGAAAGTCAATTATCATATGGTTTCACTTACTTGTGGAACATAAGGAATAGCATGGAGGACATCAGGAGAAGGAAGAGAAAAATGAAGGGGGGAGGAAATCAGAGGGGGAGATGAACCATGAGAGACTGTGGACTCTGAGAAACAAACTGAGGGTTTTACAGGGCAGGGGAGAGGGGAGTTGGGTTGGCCCAGTGGTGGGTATTAAGGAGGGCACATATTGCTTGGAGCACTGGGTGTTATACTCAAACAATGAATCGTGTAACACTACATAAAAAACTAATGAGGTGGGCACCTGGGTGGCTCAGTGGGTTAAAGCCTCTGCCTTCGGCTCAGGTCATGATCTCAGGGTCCTGGGATCGAGGCCCATATCGGGCTCCCTGCTCGGCAAGGAGCCTGCTTCCCCCTCTCTCTCTGCCTGCCTCTGCCTACTTGTGATCTCTCTCTCTGTCAAATAAATAAATAAAATCTTAAAAAAAAAAAAACTAATGAGGTACTGTATGGTGACTAACACAACACAATAAAAAGTAAAAATAAATAAAGAAATAAACTAAGGACTATATTTTCCAGGACAGACAAGTGTGCAGTGTAGAAAGCACAGTCGGGAATACTGTATGGTTCTAGTATGCACCAGTAATTTGTGTACAAATTACAGTGCCCTGTGAGGACTAGTTCAGGAACCCAGCCATCAATGAGTGTCACTTATATGGAAAAATTAATTCTGACTTTATAGAGGCAAAATTGTAGTCACATATTGAATTGAAAACCATTAAAATCTGAGACTATCTGTATTTTAATCAGAAAACAGGATTATCTAATAAGCAATTTTTAAAAATTTTTATTTAAGTTCAATTAACACATATGTATTATTGGTTTCAGAGGTAGAGGTCAGTGATTCATCAGTCTCATATAATACCCAGTGCTCATTACATAATGGACCCTCCTTAGTGTCCATCCCCCACTTACCCCATCCTCTGAACCCCCTCCCCTCCAGCAACCACCAGTTTGTTCCCTATGCTTAAGACTCTCTCATGGTTTGTCTCCCTCTCTGATTTTGTCTTATTTTATTATTTTCCTCTCTTCCCTTGTGATCTTCTGTTTTGTTCCTTAAATTCTACATATCAGCAAGATCATATGATTCTTATCTTTCTCTGATTGGCTTATTTCGATTAGCATAACACCCTCTAATTCCATCCATGTCATTGCAAATGGCAAGATTTCGTTTTTGATGGTTGAGTAGTATTCCTGTGTGTGTGTGTGTGTGTGTGTGTGTGCGCGCGCGTGCGTGTGTGCATCTCACATCTTTATCCATTCATCTGTCACTTGACATCTAGCTCTTTCCACAGTTTGGCTATTGTGGACATTGTTGCTATAAACATTGGGGTGCAGGTGCCCCTTTGGATCACTACATTTGTATCTTTGTGGTAAATACCCAGTACTGCAATTGCTGGGTCATAGGGTAGCTCTATTTTCAACCTTTTGAAGAACCTCCATGTTGTTTTCCAGAGTGGCTGCACCAGCTTGCATTCCCACCAATGGTGTAGGGTGGTTCCCCTTTGTCCACATCCTCTCCAACACCTGTTGTCTCCTGACTTGTTAAATTTAGCCATTCTGACTGGTGTGAGATGGTATCTCATTGTGGTTTTGATATCTATTTCCCTGATGATGAGTGATGTTGAGCATTTTTTTATGTGTCTGTTTGCTATTTGGATGTTCTATTTAGAGAAATGTCCGTTCATGTCTTCTGCCCATTTCTTAATTAGATTTATTTGTTGTTTGGGTGTTGAGTTTGATACGTTCATAGATTTTTGGATATGAGTCCTTTATCTGATATGTCATTTGTAAATATCTTCTCACATTTTGTCAGTTGTCTTTTGGTTTTGTCGACTGTTTCCTTTGCTGTGCAAAAGCTTATTATCTTGATGAAGTCCCAATAGTTCATTTTTGCCCTTGCTCCCCTTGCCTTCGGAGACATGTTTAGCAAGAAGCTGCTGCAGCCACAGTCACAGATGTTCTGCTTGTGTTCTCCTCAAGGATTTTGATGGATTCCTTTCTCACATTGAGGTCTTTCATCCATTTTGAGTCTAATTTTTGTGTGTGGTATAAGGAAATGGTCCAGGTTCATTCTTCTGCATGTGGTTGTCCAATTTTCTCCACACTATTTTTTGAAGAGACTGTCTTTTTTCGATTGGACTTTCTTTCCTGCTTTGTCAAAGATTAGTTGACCATAGAATTGAGGGTCCATTTCGGGGTTCTCTATTCTGTTCTGTTGATCTACGTGTCTGTTTTTGTGCCAGTACCATGCTGTCTCGATGATTCCAGCTTAATAGAAGTAATAGAGAAGTAATAGAGCTTGAAGTCTGGAATTGTCATGCCACCATCTTTTAATAAGCAAAATTTTTGAACCAAATGTATAAGTCCTCTAGTTTTCTTTTCTAGGAGTGTGCTTTTCTGGTTTTGGTGTCAGGATAATGTTGGCCTTATAAAATGTGTTTAAGAGTCTTCTCTTTAGTTTTTTGGAAGAGTTTCATACAGATTGATGCTAATTCTTCTTTAAATATTGGTAAAAATTCACCAGTGAAGCCATCTGTTCCTGGTCTTTTCTTTGTTGGGAGATTTTGGATTATTGATTCAGTCTCCTTACTAATATCAGTCTGTTAAGATTTTCAGTTTCTTCCTGATTCAGCCTTGTAAGTTGTAGGATTCTGTGTATTTTTCCATTTCTTTTGGGTTGTCCAGCTTCTTACTGTATCATTGTTCATAGTAACCTCTTAGGATCCTTTGTATTTTTGTGTATTAGTTGTGATTTCTCCTCTTTCATTTCTACTTTTGTTCATTAGGGTCTTTTTTTTCTTTTTTCACCTTGGTTAGCCTAACTGTTTGTCAATTTAGTTTATCTTTTCCAAGAACCAACTCCTACTTTGGTTAATCTTTCCTATTGTTTTCCCTTTCTCTATTTAATTCATCTCTGCTCTTTAAATATTCTTTATTATTTTCTTCCTCTGCTGACTTTGGGCTCAGTTTATTCTTATGGGAGCACCCTTATATGTAACTCCCCTCCTTAATCTTGCTGACTTTTGACAGTGTACTTGTAATGTGCCTTGGGGTAGCCTTATTCTGGTCCAACCTATTTGGGGTCTGTTGAGCCTCATGGATCTCGATGTCCATTTGTCTCCTCAGGTTAAGGAAGCCTTTGGACATTGTTGCTCTAAATATTCTTTCTGGTCCATTCTCTTTATTTTCCCCGGGAATTTCCATGTGAATATTTTTTTTTCTTTTTATTGTGCCCCATAATTTCCATAGGCTTTCATCACTCTTTTTTAAATTTTTGTTGTTATTATTCCTCTGATTGGGTAGTTTCCAATGTCCTAACCTTCAAATTTCTGATTGTTTCTTCTCTCTGGTTATCTACTTTGAAACTATTGAATTCTTTAGTTCAATTATTGTATGTTTCAACTCTAGGCATTTTTGTTTGTTTTTGATGATTGGTACTTTCTTGTTAAGCTTCTCGTTTTGTAAAGAAGAAAACAGAACATTTCATGGATGTGCATGTCATCCTGTTCAGGGGCCATGCTAGTCTTCTCTTGATTCTTCCAATTTTAGTAAATGTGCTGCTAAGGCATACACCAAATGTGTAAAGATACAGCATACTGAGCTGACACATTAAGCACACACACACACACACACACACACACACACACACACACACATGATTTCTATCATTCTCTATAACTCCATCATTCTACATAACTCTCTGTGTTGGTTCTATAGATTGTGTCCATCTCCTGGTTTCAGCTCAGGTCATGATCTCATAGGTCATGAGATTGAGTCCTGTGTAGGGCTCCACACTCAGAAGGGAGTTTGCTTGAAGAATCTCTTTCCCTGCCCCTTCTCCCACTCATGAGCGCACATGCACTCTCTCTCTCTTAAAGAAATAAATAATTATTTCAATAAAAAAAGTAACTCTCCAGGGAGCCTGGGTGACTCAGATGGTTAAGTATCTGCCTTCCGCTCAGGTCGTGATCTCAGGGTCCTGGTATCTAGCCCGAGTTGGGCTCCCAGCTCAGCAGGGAGTCTGCTTCTCCCTCTCCTTCTGCCTCTCCCCCAGCTTGTGCTCACTGTGTCTCTTTCTCTCTCTCAAATGAATAAGTAAAATGTTAAAAAAATAACTCCCCATTGTTGAATAAGTTTTTTTTTTAATTAAGGAATGCAGCTATATAGTCTCTTCTGCCAGAATGATTTAAATATTATGTTGTTCAATTTGAGCCTAATCCATTTTGATTTATAAATTCCTGAGGCTATATTTTTCTGATAAAAATAGCTATTTATGTTTCACAGGTTTTTCTTTGTAAAAGGATTATTAAATACCAGGGGGAAAAAACTATAATTTTCCTTAATAGATGTAGAATACTAAGGACAAAGGGCACTTGAAAATCCTTAAGATAGCTTCCTCATTAAAATAAAAAAAAGCAGATGGTGTGCCTGAGTGGCACAGTGGGTTAAGCTCTGACTCTTGGTTTCAGCTCAGGTAATGAGACAGAGCCCTGGGTTTGGCTCCACACTCAGCACAGAGTCTGATTAAGACTTTCTCTGTCCCTCACCACCACCCCCCACTTTCTCTCTCTCAAATAAAGAAATAAATCTTAAAAAAATTAAAAAACATAAGTATTAACATATATGTACACATACATACATGCGATATTATATCTGCTACCGTGTGCTAGGAATGAGGCCATTCACGACAGCCTATTATGAGTAACANTGGGTGGCTCAGAGGGTTAAAGCCTCTGCCTTCGGCTCAGGTCATGATCCCAGGGTCCTGGGATCGAGGCCCGCATCGGGCTCTCTGCTCGGCAGGGAGCCTGCTTCCTCCTCTCTCCTCTCTCTGCCTGCCTCTCTGCTTACTTGTGATCTTTCTCTCTGTGTCAAATAAATAAATAAAATCTNAACATATATGTACACATACATACATGCGATATTATATCTGCTACCGTGTGCTAGGAATGAGGCCATTCACGACAGCCTATTATGAGTAACAAGTGAGAGATAATTGACTACGTTGTTTAAAATTAAGGTCTTAGGCAAAGATCATTTTCACAAAATACTATATGTTGAAATTAATTTTATTGATTGATTGATTGATTAATATTAACTTTATACTACCTTGATAAATTTCTCTGAGAGAGGAAAAGGAAAAATAAATAAGGAAGAGTCAAGGTGACATGAGAGAGGAGAGAAGTCAGACATTTTAAATACTTTCAGATTACATATAAAGTGATACTGATTCAGAAAGAGATCCATATTTATATTTTACTAACTAGGACATCTTGGACTAGTACATTTATGGACATCCCTTCTTGCAATTGTTTCTTACTCTGTAGGGAAAAAAAAAACGATTTTAAACGTTGGTTACATTACCTATGTCCCACCCTTTCCTGGTCTTTCTTGAGCCCAGTCTAATTAAGCTTCCCACTCCCCCGCCACTCCCACTGTACCAAACTAGCTCGAGGCAGGTCCACAGTCTATGGCCAGGTATTCAGATTTGCTGGTGCACACTCAGTTGTATACTTTGACCTGTCCATAGCACTTGACACAGCTGATCACACCTCCCTCTGTGAACACTGCCTCCACTGCCAACTTGGACACCACTTGTTGGTTCTCCTCCTGGCAACTCTTGCCTCCTCAGTGCCTTTACTGATGCCACTTAGTGTCCCTCAGGCTTGAATATTGGCCATCTCAGGGTCTGCTCTTTTTCCCCATTGATATTCACTCTGTCTTGTAGATTGAAATACAATAATCTATAGGTTGACCTCTTCCAAAAATTTCTCTAGTCAGATTCCTTCTCTGAACTCCACATGCATACATCTAATTGTCTACTTGACATCTCCATTTAGATGTTCAGTAGGCATTTCAAACACAACATGTCCAAAATAGACCTAGATTTTCTCTCCTAAACCTGTTTCTACCATCTTCCTGGCAATTTTTCTCTTTCAGCTCCTTAAGCTAAAACACTTTATAGTTATTTCTCAGTCTACTTTATCTCTCATACTCCACATCTATCTCTACTCATATACTTTCTCTCTCTGTATATATATTATATATATATACACTCTACCCATCATAGGCAGTATCCAACCTTCTACCGCATCTACTATTAATCACAATAGAGGTCTCAGCAAACATCATGTCTTGCCTGAATTATTGCAATTCTCTCCTATTTTTCTTACTTCTGTTTTTGCCCTTGTTCAGTCTATTCTCAACACAGAAACTGTAGTGATTCTTTTTAAAGTTACTGTATATCACTCCTCCACTCAAAACCCTCCAGCGACTTGTCATCTGTCTCCACAAAAAATCAAAAGTCTGATGATGTTCTTCAAGGCTCTGCATAACCCTTCAGCATAACTCCGTGATCTCATGCCCTGCTGCTGACACTCGGCACTGCCCAGCTCATCTGTGTCCTTGTCGTTTCTCAAACACAAGCACACGGTCTCAGTGCTTGTGCCTTCTTTGTCGGAAATGACCTCTCAGATGTGTGCAGGCTTACTTGCCACGTGCTGTAGGTCTGTGTGCAGCCTTGTCTGGGAGCAAACACCTTCCTTTCTTCTATACCCATGACCCTAGATTGGTGTTTCTCCCTGTTACTGCCACCGTGGGACATGCAAAAGGTCACTGACTTGTTTGTTGCTTCTGACGCTGCACTAGAAGGCAAGTAAGGGCAGGGGCTGTGTCTCTTTCATTCACTATTTTACAGCCAGTTCTAGAACTTTGGGACATAACAGGTGCTCAGAAGTATTTGTGGAATGAAACCAGAATGGAATACTTACCCTCAGAGTTGTGAGGAAAAAATAATGCTAAAGAACTGAAGCAACTGACATACTTAACATCGTGGAAGACTCCAGGTCCATCTGTGTTGTGGCAAATGGCAGAATTTCCTTCTCTTTTAAGGCTGAATAATATTTTGTTGTATGGATAGACTGTGTCATCTTTAGTAAATGAGTCATTCATCTGCCCATGCACCTTTGGGTTGTTTCCATATCTTGGTTATTAGCAATAATGCATGATTCCTCCTGACTGAGGCATCTAAAATATTCGAAGGTAGAGAAGAAGGCAATTTGATGATGATTATCATGGGCTGGGGGGAGGGGGGCATGGGCAGTTTTTGTTCAATGGGTATCAAATCATGGGTATACAAGATGAGTATGTTCTCGAGATCTGCTGTACGTCATAGTTCCTGTAGTTAACAATAAGGTATTGGGCACTTAAAAGTTTATTAAGAGGATAGATCTCATGCTAAGTGTTTTTCCTGCAAAGAAAGGGAGATGGGGACAAGGATACTGGGAGCGATGGAAGTGTCTATTACCTTGATTGTGGTGATAGTAACATGAGTGTATGCATAGGACCAAACTCATTAACTTCTGTGGATTAACTATGTGCAGATTTTGTGTGTCAATTATATTTCAATAAAGCTGAAGAGAAGTGAAAAATAATACTAAAGAACTTAGGACAGCATCTGACAAATATTAATTGATCAATAAGGACTAAGTATGGATGTTAAGGTCAATCAGGACCCTTAGGATTGAAATGCTTCATAATAATATAACTCGAAAGGAATTTCCATAGGGCATAAAAAAGTCTCGTTGATTTTCTTAAAAAGATGTGGGGCAAAGTCAAATAAATAATATGTGTGCACGGATGCAGAAGTAGATGATTAGGAGCAAATTTGAACTTTAAAAAATGATGTTAAGCTGTATCTACAAATAAGATCTTTTGTTTTTTAAGGAGATTCGGTGTAAAGCACCAATGTGAGGCAAAAGCTCCAGGTATTTATAACAAAATCTGTTAGTACCTAATTTAATTAGCTCCCTCCACTGTGTTGCCAAATGAGAGGGTTGCTTTGTATGTAAGTTTAATCAGGAGATGTGGGTTAAAATTCAGAGTCTAATAATCCTGAAACATGGGGGAAGGCATTTTTCTCAAGACTAAGCTGTCACTGTTGCTGCCTGCGATTCAGCTTAATTTCCAAGTGGGGAACCTCTGTGTGCAGCAAACAAGTTTACAAACAACTGAAACCAGGGAAGAGTCCACGTAGAAGAAAACACGGTGCTGTGTACGGGAGGGGTCCCTGGTAGCACAGCACTGTCTTATTTCCCATGCGTATGTCGGAGCGATTTAGAAGATGCTGTCTCGGTCCACAAACAAAGTGCACAGAACAGAACAGGTACCAACTGAGCGTGACGTGACTGTGGCTGATTGAAAGGAGAGGACTTTCTAGCGATTTGGTTGGGAAATTGTCCACTGGATTCTCAAGGTAGCTTGACACAACGAGTTTTCCATCATGTTCTATAAGTATTTTCTTTCCTTTTTCTTTTGTAACAAAGAAAGGGCCAGAGACTTATTTTCAGAATGTTATATACCTTTAATTTCACATCACAATCCCATGCTTTATTTGGTTCATAGGTATGAGACAAGCTCCCCCGGCGGTGAGGGACAGTGAAAGGAGCAGTTTTGAGGATTTGGGGCTCAGTAGAGCTCTTCGAATTCAATCCGTGAGCGGTTGCATGGCCACAGAGCCGTACTTTCCGTGGCATGTTTAAGGCGAGAGTCTTCACAGGGGCCACTCATGCAGTGCTTCTGGTGGCCCTTTTGCCTCCACCTCTGCACTGCTTCAGCACTGAAAATAGAGATTTGGACACACACAGATTTCACTGTCATCCAAACTTCTAACCCATCAGGGGAGGACGTAAACCACGTTTTGTTAAGAAGTTAGACCAGGGTGAAAGCAAAGCCTGAAGGGAAGGAGCAGTGCCGTTTCATCCGTGTTGGTCACGGACGTCTTCTGGGAGAAAGAGTGGAAGGTTTCATGAACAGGTGGTGGCCTGTTGGGCATCACAGCCCGTAGAGACATCAGCAAATGCCGAAGCCCTAAACCAGAGGAGGTGGGTACGCTGGAGGGAAAGACAGATTAGAACTACAGGTGTGGGGTGACAGGTTGGGGTAGGATTGACTAAGACGCCGCTTGGTGATGGTAGAATGGACAGCTGCCTTTCAGGCTGTGTGTGTTTGGATTTCAGCCTAATTGAAAGAAGAAGCTGCTGTAGCATTTCTGGAAGAGCGTACTTTGATTAGTTTAGAACTTTAAGGAGATTTCTGTGACCCGTGTGTGCAGAACCATTTGTGGGCGAGGCAGGAAAGGAAGGAAAGCATTCCGGGGGAGAGACCACAAGGCCCCAGTGCTGGTGCAGAGCAGTGGTGGCTGTGGAGAGCAGGGCAGAGAGCTGGCAGGACTGCTGGTGACTTGGTGTGGGCCTGATGGATTGTTGCAGGCTTCCCCGTGTCGCTAGAGGGGGTGAGGCCAGGCTGACCGCATGGGGTGGAGTTGTGTACCTTCGCGGGGTGATGGAGACCAGAGGTGATGTGAGCACATGGGCCATCCCACATGGGCCCTTCCATTGGGTTCCAGTTGGTGGTTGCCATGTGGGAATGGTACATGGGCTCTTCTCAGCCCGTCTCCTAACATTTCAAGGGACATTGTAAATCTAGACTTTCACGTGTAATCCTCATTTCCAAGTGTGGGTTCAGAAACGTGAAACACTCTGCTTTGTAAACTATGCAGGTAGGATGGAGCCATATGGCCACCAGTTTTGCATCCTAAGCATAAAAAGTGCTTAGCACAGTGTCTCATGCACTTTTCTCTAACAAGGATATGATAAATGTCAGACTATATCATTACCCTTAGTAAATCAACAGCTTTAATGGAAGAAATACTCATTATTCTATATTCAGGAAAAATAAAAGGAACATCAGTGATGAAATATGGGAGAAGAGGTTGTTGAATTAATTAAAAAGTGTTTATTGATTCCATGCTGTCCAACAAGTTTGTGCCAAGTGCTAATGGACGAGACATCTTCAGCTGGTCGAGTGTCTCTGATTTCTTGCTGTACAATTCCCAGCTACCACTGGGTAGTTAAAAATATTTTGATTCTTGATAATGTGTGAGGTGATACATGATTTATGCAAACATAAAGTGTTGTAAATCAACCTGAATATGTGTGAAAAAAGTTGCTCCATAAATGTCATGCAAGCAAATGCAACACCCATCATTACGTCATTGTAACGGCACAGCCATCTGAAACAAACATGTAAACATTAGTGTTTTTTTTAAAAAAAGGTTGATGTGTAGAAGTTTGTCCACACACTTATGAACCATTGTCTTAAATTCCTGAAGAAATCATTTTAAATATTTTTTTTCTACATTGCAGTTAGCTAATATATTATGCCTGTTCCGTTTCTGGAATGCAGTGGGTGCAGTATGTGGTATTATTGCCTGATACCGTACGTTGTATAAAACAAACACCCTGAACAATGAAATGTCACAGAGGTGTGATAGGAACATAGCCATGTAAGGAGGAAAGTATTCAGCTCATTGTTCCCTAATGCTGCACGGGAAGGTTCTCAATAAATCCTGACTCCTGCCAAGTCAGATTTCATTTTCCCGACCTGGATTTCTCATCTGAACTACAGAAGACAAGCAATGTTCAGGTGCCTGTTTCCAACTCCCCCATGGATGGCACAGAGCTAGTCGCATTTCAGCTGCCGAAGAGGGCACTTGGTCCGTGAGATTCGGGACACCTTGGGCATCAGGGCTTGTCACCCACATAACCCAGGAAGAGAACATGCTCTAAGGGTAAACTTTTTTTTTTTTTTTTTCATTCCTCAGTGACTACATTTCTGACCACTGCCACTAGATGGTAGTGACAGTTCACACTTCCACATCACAGCTATTATCCATACTAGGTGTTACGAAGATTATAAACACCGTTTATTGAGTTTCTACTATGAGCCAAAGCCATTCCCCATGTTGGTAACCATTCCATCCGGGAAATAAGGTAACCCCCAGTCGTCAAAGCAGAGACTTTTCCTCAGTGACCTGTAGCACACAGAGGGCCTCGTCTTTTGTCTCTAGGCACATTCTTCCGGTTCCATTTGGCAGTCTCCTGAGGGGCAGAATTCCAAAGCCTCCCTTACGTGTTCACGTGTTTACGCGAGGTAAGGTCAGAAGCTGCCCTTCCGAGTATGTTGTAAAGAAATTGGATAAAATAAATACAAATACACATCATATGCACAAACTAATGAGCTCAACTCCTTTAGAATTTACACTGATGCTTCCAGATGTGAGAAGCAGAGCTGCCATGCGTGTCCCGAGAGTCTCAGGTACCCCGCCAGAGCCTGGTGCCGCAGTGACAACCAATCACAGGTAACACGCGTGAACGTTTCCCTCATGCAGCGCTCACACACCTACAGCTTCAGTTAATCCTCAGAGGAGTCCTGCAGGTATGAACCCCAAGAATTCCCTTGTCCACGTAGGAAAAGTAGGAAGCACAGAGACTCATTAACTCTTCCAGGATCTCCAACACACTGTAAGGAATCAGATCTGTGCTGACTGATCTACAGCCACTGCACTCCATCACAACCTGGCCGTTACACACAGGGCACCTGCCATGTGTTCTCTCTCTCGTTAGCTGGACCAAGGTCATGACTGGCCACAGAGACGGGCCCTGATGTCCTTCTGCCAGCGGATATTTGCTCTGTAACCAAACACATGTAATTGTTCTCATGCGGGAATGTGCATTATACTTAGGATCTTGGGCTCTGTAGCCAGACAGCTCTGGGTTCAAATCCTAGTGGCACTCACTTTCTGCCCTGATCACCAGCGTCCTCCCCCCAACCTCTCTGTAATTTGAAGAAGGCTGTCAATAAGGAGTCCACCTTGCACTGCGGTTATAAGGAGTACAAACAGCATGCAAATCCCTGAGCACAGCAGAAGGCACATACTAGGTGCTCACACTCGTATTTTTATTACTATTATTTTATGAATTTTACACTGAAAGATCAATCTAGTAGAATAATTCCTGGAATGAGTACTGTATTTGTTTGGAATATTTCTTCAAGCCTTTTGTGTTAAAAACGGAAACTCTTGTGTACAGGATTTCTGTAAAATTGTACCAAAGGGAGAGAAACTGGTCTGCCTTTGAGGAATAAAGGATATTTTATTGACCCCGTACAGGGGGCTTGGAGTAAGGGGGATGGGGGGAGACGGGGAGGAGGGTACAGGTGTCTTTCCAAATGTCCTTCAAGTCTTCAGGAAAGTTACACTGTGCTTGTTGAAGGAGTTTGCTTTGTAAAAATCCGTGAAGAGAGGAGCCCCTCCCTCAGATTTCCACGGGGCCAGCCTTCACTTCTGCAGCCCTGCAGCACATCCGCACACACTTGGCAGCTCACAGCCCCTCCCTCCTCAGCTCACGCTCTCTCTAGGTCCGAAGGCTGGCGTGGTGAGGCTGGGGTCTCTGCTCAGGGTCTCCTAAGTCTGAAATGAAGATGTTGGCCACGCTACCATCCCATCTGGAGCTGAGTGGCCTTTGGAGACTCATTTAGGTCGTTTGCAAAATTCAGTTCCTTGCAGTTGTAGGACTGAAACCCTCAGTCACATTCTTGTTGGCCATTGTCTGGGGCCCTCTCAGCTACGTGAGGACACCCTCAGGCCAAGCCACGTGTCCATCTCCCATCATGGTAGCAAGTTCTTGGAGCAGGAGAATGCCTCTGCGTGTGGCGACGGTGCAGTCGCACATCCCCCAGGGTGATGAAGGAGCAGCTCTCCCGTAAAATGCAAGCTGACCAAGGGAGAGATTGCCCCTGTGCCCGCAGACCTTGACCACACTGAGAGGAGGAGATTACCCAGGGTGTGGACACAGGCAATTCTGCCTACAACAGGATCAAACACCACATGCACAGAGAGAAGAACATTTGCAGAGAACTCAAACTCAAGCTTGGGGGAAGCACTGAAGGAGCCTTCATGGGTAGTGCTATGCCTCTGCTGAGGCCTGAAGAGTCAACAAAGAAACAGTGTCCATGGTGAATACGGGCCATCAGAGAGGGGCAGAACCCAGAAAGTTACTGGGGGTTCCTTCCAGTTAGGTGAACTGAAGAAATCACACATTATTAAAAAGAAAAATAAAATGCAAAGTGAAAATAATAGAAAGGTGTTATGATTCACTATGAAATCATTCTTTAATTAGTTATACAGTTAGAGGTAAGGGGATGACTACCCAAGTCTGTTGTATCATCTGTAAAACCTTCCTTCCAGGGCAGGATAAGTAAGATTTATCTGATTTTATCTATCTATGTAATCATCTGTCTAATCATCTATCTATCATCTATATATCGTCTACCATCTATCCATCACTCTTGTATATTGCTGCCATATGGTAAATACTAAATGCAAAGAAGAATCAGACTTCCCCCTGGAATAATTAATTATATAACTCTGCCTTTGGACAAGTCAGGCTGACTCCAGATACCCTGCTCCCCCTACCCCTCCACAGCCCCGTCTGGGGGTGCTCATCCTCTGTAGCTCTGTTTTCTTTCCAAAATTTATCTTGAAAACATCTGTTTTACACTTCACCCAACAACAGCAAACTGCACTTTTCCCCTGACATATACATGGAATCTTCTCCAGGATAAACTATGTGTTAGGCCACAAAACAGAATTCTTAAAGAGTTGTAAATGTTTGAAATCACACGAAGGATCTTTTCTAATCACAGTGAAATGAAACTATAAATCAATAGCAGAACAAAAACACTAATACGTGAAATTTAACAACACCCTTCAAAGAACCACTGAGTCAAAAATAAATCAGAAAGGAAAGTAGAAACCAACTTGAGACAAGAGAAAATGCGAGCCTGATGCACCAGAGGTTATGGGAAACAGCAAAAATGGTGCTGACGGGGGTTCATAATCACCACCAATGGCTCTAAGAGGATCTCAAAACAACCACCTAACTTTACGTGGTAAGGAATTAGGAAAAAAGAACCAACTAAATCCAAAGCTAAGAGTAGGACGTGCTTAATACAGCGGAGAGCCAAGATAAATAAAATAGAGGATAGAGAACAATAGAGAAAATCAACATGACCACGACTTGTTTCTTCCGACCCAGATCAACAAAACTGACATTTAGTGAGATGGACTACAGAAATGGTAGTTTTGGAGTAGAACATTCAAAATGTATGTTTGGGCCCCATTCTTCTTATTCTCATTGATACTCTCTCTCAAACAAAAAGAACAACAACATGGGGCGCCTGGGTGGCTCAGATGGTGAAGCGTCTGCCTTCAGTTCAGGTCATGATCCCAGGGTCCTGGGATCCAGCCCTACATAGGGCTCCTTGTTCTGCAGGAAACCTGCTCCTCCCTCTGCCACTCCCGCTGCTTGTGTGCGCTCTCACGCTGTCTCTCTCTACCAAATAAATAAATAAAATCTTAAAAAAAAAAGAACAGAAAGAAAGAGATAGGGCACATCATTATTATGTGCACAAATATATTGCGCATGTGCGTGAAACACCATTTCTGTGAGTAGGGAGGCACTGCTTGTTCCCAGACCGTGTGCCCTCTGCTCCCCCATTTCCGACAACTGATTTACTGCCCATGGGCTCAGACAGTGACCGATGACTGGGATGGGAGATTCAAAGCCAGTGTCTCTTGGAAGGTAAAGAAATTCACAGTGGCACTGGGCAGGGTTAATTTCAGCTTTGCGTGGATGAGACATCCACAACAAGGTTCTCCGTGATGTATTTATAAATATAAATGTGTTCGTGAACTCCTCTGAGGGGTTGGTATTTTTTCCCCAGCTTGAGTCCTGTGCTTTTGACAACTCGGAAACCAGGAGTCGGGGAGATGTTTGTTCTCGCCCTCGTTGTGCTGTTACATCACGAGGTCTTGGAAAATACAGTTAAAGTGGCTGAGCCTAAAAGTCCCTGTTTGTAAAATTTAAGTCTGGATTGCCTAATCCTTCTCTTCCTCTAACCCAACTCTGTGATCGTATCTTAATGAGAACCCTTGCTGGAGTCTTCATTTACTGTTTTCTCCCTCCTTCAATATGAAAATGCGATTTCACTTTAAGAGTCAACTACTCTTTCTTGAATTAGTTTGGTACAATTAGTTGGATGGTCTTTCAAGTGAAGTCACATGAAACTTGAAAACTGCTTATTTTGCATCCTTATAATTAGTGCCAGAAACTTTGAGAAAAGAACTTTGTGTGGAAATATGAGCTAGTGGTACTTTGCATTTTATAACACAACTTTTGATTTTGGTAGTCTGATTCAGATGAGAAAATCTGAATCAAAAGTATATGGATCACCTTAGTTATATTATTTAATATTTTAATGAAATTAATAAGTCCAGTTTTTAAAGAAGTCAGTACATTCTGTTGACAGTATCTAGTTTACAGTGAGCATTGTTCAAAGTTTTATCGGGAATGATAATATTTGGGGAATGTGAAGAAATGTCGGTATGACTGTACACCAGGTGTCATCATTTTCCCTGACACAAAATCATCCATGGCTTATATTAGTTTTCATAGTTTTATAGGTAAATGCAAAGGAAATACACATTTGTAATACATAAGTAGTATTAAACCTTAATTAGTGACATCCTTACATTTAAATAGATGCCTATTTTCAGAAATGGTTCTATCCAGGTATGTTCTCTCTATGGACTTTTAGTTTGGGGGGATAAATAGTCTAAATAATTGTACATCAACGATTTCAGCTTCTCTTATTTCCAAACCACATGGATCTTTTTTCCCAAAGTGCAACTACTCTGCCCTACAAGAAATTTAACAAATCAATTCATACAAATTTAATTTTGAAAAGCAAATTGTGTATTTTATACAGTTTACTGAGCCATCGCTCTCTGAGGGATTGTGTGGGAATGGAACGGATGCTGTAAGGACGACAGTCCCTTGGGGAATGTCTGCTCAACAAGCCTTGAAGGCCAGAGAAAGTGTCATAGAAACAGGCACATAGCCCTCTGTGCCCTGAGTTCCAGCACCCCTGCTCTTAAGGTACTTTATGATCTCTTGCCATTTCCCCCCTTTCATCTTGTGCAAATTAGGAGACGAGAAGCATTTCGTCACTCAGCTTTAGCAAAACAACTCAATAATATGTGAAAACCTCATAATTTAAAATGCATTTAGGTCACTTTTCACAAGAGGTAGTTCAGAAATCAGCACTTAATTTGAACATTTGTGCAACAAATCAGATTTTAATTCCATTGGAGGACTTAACCATGTGGAAGAATTCTATATTAATGTCTTTTCTAAAAGGAAGAATCATTTTCCATTACTTGTAACTCTCGTCAAAATCAGCAGTCCCTAGACAAGGGTGATTTTGTGACCCAGGGATATTGTGGCGGGGACTGGAGACATCTTTAGGTTGTCACACACCAGGGGAGAGGTGAATCCAGGTAGTCAGTGCCACAGAAGCTGGTGTGCGCAAGATGCTGCTGGGCACAGGACAGCCCAAAATGTTAATGGTGCTCACTTTGAGGAACCCCATCCTTAGTCTAGTATACATCTCAAATGTAGTCAGATAGGACACTGGGTAACTTTTATTTTGAAGTAGTTTTAACTTCAATAGGAAGTTGAAAAAAGGACAGAAAGATCCTGTGTGCCCATTACCCAGATCACACAATGATAATGACTCACAAGCCCTTCATAGAACATCAAAACAAGCCAACTGGGAGCCAGTTGGCTGTGCTATCATCTACTGATCTCACCAGTTTTTACATGCACTTGTGTGTGTGTGTGTGTGTGTGTGTGTGTGTGTGTGTCTATGCAGTCTTTCCACATTCATTTCACTGTCACACACTCAAACACAAACACTTCCCCCACGCGTCCCCTGTGCACATGCACCACCCCACACTGGCTGTAACCCTCAGTAACCGTAATCTATTTCCATCTCTCTAATTGTGACATTTCAAGAATGCTCTATAAATGAAATCATACCCTGTGTAGCCTTTTGAGATTGGATTTCTGAAAGGGCATGAGTACCTTTAAAAATAAGAAACAAGTATTATGACAGACACTTCACCTGAATTTCCCCATTAAAATTTCATATCCCCATGTATCAATTAGGTACTGTGTTTGGTTCTGAGTAATGAAAACCAGAAAATAGTGGCTTACAAAGCTAAAGCTTTATTTTTTGTTTTTCAAGTGATGAAAATGTGAAGATAGACATTCCCAGGGTGATAAGTTGGCTTCACATTGGATCCAGGTTCTTCCTAGTGTTTTCTCTGCTCCCCTAATAGTGTGGCTCTCAAGTGGTCCTGCACAAAATGGCTGCCTTCACAGCCATGTCCTCGCTCAGGAGGAAGAAGGGGCAAGAGGACAGGACAGGACACAGTCTTACCCTTGTAGAGGGCTTTCCGAGAAGCCTCCACGAGCCGCCACTGACAAGTCTTTGACAAAGATTTTTGTCATCTGACTACTCCCAGCTGAAAGAAATACTAGGGAATGTGGTTTCTTAGCACATTTGCACTTCAAAGAAAACAGGGGATTGGGTAATTTAGAAAGTGAGAGATAACAGATGTCATTACGTAGACAACTAGAGGTGTTGGCCACACACTGTACGGAATGCATTTTATAGGTAAAGATACCAAGTTTTAGGAAAGTTAAGTGACTCAAAGTTGATACAGTTAGTAAGGGGTCACTTGGCTTCGCAGTGAGCTCCAAATAGTTTCCAAACCCTTACTTTCAGTTCCTCTGCTGCACGGGTTCCCATAATGCCTGGTGGGTTCTTCACTGAAGTGTGGGTGGGATCAGCTGGTAACAACTGAAGAATAACACACCAGTATCAGCTAGAGTTCCCCAGAAAAACATAACCAACAGGGTGTGTGTGTGTGTGTGTGTGTGTGTGTGTGTGTGTGTGTGTGTGTAAAGAAATTTACTAGGAGGGATTGGCTCATGTGATTATGGAAGCTGAGAAGTCCCACTATCTGCCCTGTGTAAACTGGAGATTCAGGTGCAAGATTGGTCCCAGTCCAAGGTCAGGAGAAGACCACACCGATCTCAAGGAGTCAGGCAGAGAAAGAACTCTCCCTCCCTTCACCTTTTGTTCTATTCAAGCTGTCAGTAGATTGGATGATGTCCACCCACACTGAGGAGATCAATTTCCTTTTCTCAGTCTGCTGGGACTTTGTTCTCAGCCTGCTGAAACACCCTTATGGATGCCCAGAAATAATGTTCAACCAGATACCTGGGCATCCTGTGGACCAGTCAAGTTGAAACATAAAATTACCCAGCACAGGACTTACCTACAGGACCACTAGAACAACCTTGTTGGAGGTTGTCTTTGTTTTTGCTTTGTTTTGTTTTTTTTGCAGGGGGGGATGGTCTCATTCTCATAAAAGAGAACAGAATGCCAGAGACACAGAAAGTGTACATTGATCTTCAGGATCAGCCTAGATGGGGTCAAATATATAGACAGATAACTCACTACTCAGGGCAGGAATCATTTGCCTTCTTCACTCTCCTCTACGTCCTTTTGGGTGAAGGTGGTCCAGACATACAGGGTGCTCCAAAAACACTTAGTGACGAGTGGATAATGTCTGGTGTCCTTGGTTGCAGAAGATCACAGAGACACTGATTCGGCCTACGTCAGGACAAAAGATATACAATATTGATAGGGAAGGCTGTTTGGGAGAATTAAATACTCTTACCTATACAGTAACATAAGGCCTTAGACAGAACACAAGATCGTGATTCAGTGGCACCACTCTGGGGCCATTACTGTTCATAGAGATATTTAGTTGGAGTGTTTTATGCCTGACACTTGGTCCAGAGAGCGAATTCTACAGAATAACCAGTCTATAGTAATATATTTGCTTTATTTAAACTGTGCAGAAATGTTAGCCACTTATAATCTAAAATATACTTACATTGGAGAGGGCTTTATTTCTCTTGGCTCACACAAAAGGGATTTGGAGTGCCCATTTACACAAAAATTATACTTTAGACAATTTCCCTATTTGAAAGAATATGCTTTTTTATATTTGCTTTCCCTGTGATAACCTTATATTTTAAGACAATTTCTGCTCTATAGAGAATTTAGGAAGGGAAAACTATTTTTATGATTGATGGGGAAGTGTCAGAAATACTACACATGACTAGTCTCTATAAATAAAAGTTAAATAACAGCATACTGCTTTCAATTTCTAAAATAAGAATATATGTTTTTGTTGTTGTTGTTTCTTTGTTTTAACCTGAGTGGACAACTCAGTATCTTGACAGCTCTTTTAGTTCTTTGAAGCTCCATTACCTAGGTTACTAATTGCTTGACTTGGGGTAAGTTATTTAAGCCCCACATCTGTAGAGAGGGGCTGATTCCACCAGCATTAAAGTACTTGTCAAGTTGAAAACAATGTATGTGAGGGAACCGGTGAGTGGTGCGTGCCTAATGCGTTCTACTCTGGAAACCAAGTGGATGACAGTTTCTCGGGAAGGTTCTGGTGACCTAGGGCACGATTGATTTAATTCCTGTGTTAACTTAGTGGTAACAGCTGAGTATCACTATTATTCTTCTTGCAGTGCATTGTTCCCACTCATTTCTAAAAGGGCTTTCCCACATATAGATGTTAAAATCTCAGTGCGTCATAGGACGCTGAGTAAATAGAGCAGCATTTAATTCCAATGATTGGTGTCAAGATGAGATTGATAGAATGTCAGTCAAGAGGCTTTGGAGATACAGTGGACACCGTGGTGACAGGCTTATTCCTGTGTGGCCTGAACTGTCAGGAAAGGCAATAGTTTCCACCAGCATTTTCGGAGTAAAATCAATGGCATGATGCAGCATTTCTTACCACAGAGGATAATTCTCCATGTCCTGCTGTCAGTTATAATATAGCTCGGCTTGTAAATTTTTGTGAACTCAGTGCCTGGAATATTACTATGATTACCTTGAAATTAAATCCTCTGTAGAATCTTGATCCTTATCCGACTCCCCAGTGTGCTTTTGAAATACTGCCCTTCTCACTGAAAATGCTAATTCCCTTTTAACCCGGACTACTGTTTGGAAAGTTTCTGAGTACTTTTAAGGGCCCTCATCCTACAGAAATAACATCTTACATAAGAAAGGTCAAATCCTTAATGGTTTCTGACTGGTGGTATCCCAGAGAGACTAGAAAACTCTACTGTTCCAGGACTCACTGTGTGCAGTTTGGAATTTATATGTGTATGGTATAGTAAATTGGGGTTTAAAGGAGAGGCTGAAGAACAATGAGATGTCGCTATGTCCCGGTCTAAGTTACCAAAATCCAGAGCACTGACCACACCAGAAGCTGGTGAGGGTGTGGAGCACCAGGCTCTGCTGGTGGGAATGCAAAATGGTGCCGCCACTTGGGAAGACAGTTTGTGGTTCCTTACAAAGTAAACTCACCACAGGATCTAGAGGCTGCTAGATGAGTTGGAAACCCATGAAGAACAGTTTCATGAATTACAAAATTATGTTTACACAAGCATCTGTATATGGTTGTTTCCAGAAGCTTTATTCATAATTACCCAAACTTGGGAACAGCCAAGATGTCCTTTAGCAGGTAAACTGATAAATAAACTGTGGTCCATCCAGACAATGGAATATTATACAGTACTAAAAATATATAAGCTATCTAGTCATAAGAAGACATGAAAGAAACTTAAATTCCTATCACCAAGTTAAAGAAGCCAGTCTGAAAAGGCTACGTACTGTGTGATTCCAACTCAGTGACATTCTGGAAAAGGCAGAAACATAAACACAGTTAAGTAATCAGTGGCTGTCAGGGACTGGGAAGGTTGACTAGATGGAACTCAGAGGGGCTTTAGGGCAGAGACACTACTCTGCATGACACTACAATCATGGATACGTGTCATGATACCTTTTTTTTGAAAACCCCCAGAATGTACAACGCCAAGAGTGCACCCTCAGGTGCACCTCTGGGGATTATCTTGGGTCAGTGCAGGTTCCACAGTTGTAACAAGTGTACCATGTGATGCGGATGTTGATGGGGAGGGTATATGTGGGGAGGGATGAATGGAAAACCTTGGCACTGTCCCCTCAATTTAATTGGAACCTAAACTTGCTCTAAAAATATAGTCTTACAAAATAATAAATAAGAGGTAACGACTTCATAACCTATGAACATTGTGTGAAAATCAAATTTCATTATCTACAAATAAACTTTTATTAGAGAACAAGAACATGAGATTAGTTAGCTTTTCAGTTAGAGTTCCATTCATCATGGAACTATCCAGGGATTAGTGCAGAAAAAAAGGTCGAGTTGAAAATCACATGTTGTCATTTCCCCTCTGGCACCAAATGAGTACATAGCTATGTACTTCTCAGGTACGTTTCCTCTATCAAATGACATCAAATTTACTATTTTTTAACTCTACCAAAAATCGATTCATGAACACAATGATTTAAAACAAAAATGAAGTTATAAAGATTAAATAAAATAATACATCTCTGAACGCTGGTTATTCAGTGTGTGTGTGTGTGTGTGTGTGTGTGTGTGTGTGTGTCTTATGTGTGTGTTAGTGTGTGTGNACATCTCTGAACGCTGGTTATTCAGTGTGTGTGTGTGTGTGTGTGTGTGTGTGTGTGTGTGTTAGGTCGCCTTTCTTTTTTTTTTTTTTTTTNAAGCAGAGAGCCTGATATGGGCCTCGATCCCAGGACCCTGAGATCATGACCTGAGCCGAAAGCAGAGGCTTTAACCCACTGAGCCACCCAGGCGCCCTTAGGTCGCCTTTCTGATCCCCCTTGCGCAGCCATGTAATTTGGAGTACAAGGGGCTTACTGTCTCTGAGACTAAAGTTCTATATCCAGGACATAAGCGCATATATTTCTTTCTTTCTTTTTTTTTTTAAATTATTTATTTATTTATTTATTTGACACAGAGAGAGGGATCACAAGTAGGCAGAGAGGCAGGCAGAGAGAGGAGAGAGGAGGAAGCAGGCTCCCTGCTGAGCAGGGAGCCCGATGCGGGTCTCGATCCCAGGACCCTGGGATCATGACCTGAGCCGAAGGCAGAGGCTTTAAGCCACTGAGCCACCCAGGTGCCCAAGCACATATATTTCTAATCAAAATGTCTTTCACCTCCCAAATTCTCTCATTTAGTCTTTAAGAGGAGATGCTATGCCACAATAGAATGAAATAATTTTGGCAAAACAAAACTAATTACAGGAATAGGTCACTAGTAACTGAGATTTATTTTGAAAATCATATGACAGATATATAGACCTTATTAAATCTATAATATGAAGCATGATTATGGAAACAATCATATTAGCTCCTACGTAGCCCATTACTCTACTTTGTGGACAGCCAAGGAGGATATTTTTCCACATGTTTAGAGAAGAGCTTACAGAGATGACTAATCTTAGAAGTAGAGTCAGAGATTTGAATTCAGTCTTCTTTTCTTATTATTAGAATGAAAGACTACCTGACTCAAGGAGTCATGACACATACAAAGTAATAAAGAGCACACACTTGAGAAGCCCGTGTGTAGGTGTTCAGTGTAATAAAAAGATGAAGTGTTCACTTACCACACACCTGTCACCTGTCTTATGATGGCGGCTCCACCAGAACTTGGAGTTTTCTGGAGAGATGGGCCTCACTGTGGCTCTTCTGTAGACCAGAGAGTTATGTATGAGCACATTTAGTGAGATAAATGTGGCATTATCCAACTTGCAGCACTCCTGAATACAAATAACCAAAAGACAAAATGTGTTTAAATGCCTGAATGTTTCCCTTCTCTCTTTAAGGCATGTAATTAATTTCTTAAAAGACATTCTGAAAATAAAATAATAAAAGCCACTACTGAGTAAGTTTAAATATTTGAAAGCATTCATGCTCATTATTTAGCTGAGACAGGAGGTCATTACTCATGTACTATTTTGCAATAGTTGGTTTTATATGTACGTATGTATTATTCATTTTACCATTTAAGAACTAACTAGGGCATCTGTGTCTTCAACTAGATCTAGATGCTGATTAAAATGAAGAGAATGTTTATGTCCACCTACAGACTTATCTATTCCATATAATTCAGATATTTAAGGAATCTGCACATTTAATTTTCTAATATTGTTTTTGTTTTCTGCTTTCTGTGAAGAGCCCTTACTCTTCCTGTCATTACTAAGACTATAGATAGAAATTGTTGAGGAGTATTCACACGAGTTTCAAGGATATGATTGAATATCATTAGAACATTGAAATAGATTCCAGTTTTCCAACTTCCTTTTCTGTAATTTTTGTAACATTAAAGTGACTTTGGAATTTAGACTGAGTTTCCCTATATTCTTTTGACTTTTTCTCTTTCAATGTATTTTATAAGACTACCGACTTTATTTTTCAATAAATTAGAAGAACGTTGTAAAAACTTCTACAAATTCCTGTGGTACCAATAGTATATTATATATATATATATGTTACATACATATATATATAATTAAGATGTGGTCTAACTTACAGGAAGACAAAGTGTTTTGAGGAGGGGAATCTAGGACAATTTATGGCAGTGCTGTGCCTGTGAGAGTTAGACTATAAGGGCACTGAGGAGAGCTATGACTTGCCAGTCTCCTGTGTGTTGCACGTCCTACATTCCCACACTTCTTCTTCGTTAACAACCCTAGAACATCTTTCAAATGAGGAACTTGATTTTCAGAGCATTCTAAAGTTTCTTCGAGCTCAGCCCAACTTTAATACATAAATAACAAGGTAGAATTGTAGCACATTGTGAGGATACAGATTCGGGAAGCACTGGACTCCGTTTAGACAGCCTGACAATCACTGGTGAGTTGTTGGCCCTTTTGATGACCCAGTTGTAGGGTAAAGCTTTGATGTCTCTAGGCTAAAACCAGGTAAATACCAAACAACTTCCTTGTCCTTCATTTATCAAACTTATAGTGGATGAAAGCCACGAATCTGAGGCTGTCTTTTGCCATCGGGTAGCTCAGTACCCGCAGAATCTTGGCGGGTTCTGCCACCGTGGATGCCCGTCCTGGGTTGAGGTGAAACCTATGACGTGGTGGCCAGAGCAGCACCATCCTAAAAACAGCCTCCCCTTGGCCATATTCCTTGTGTGCCTCCCCTTCTCCACCTTTCACCCTTGCTACTTCTCACTTTATCTGACACCTCTCACCTCAAAATATGACCTTAAGTAAAGGCACTATTGTCTGCTATTCTGTGCTACTTAACTAAAAGAATGATAGCAAACAGCCCCCAACAAAAAAGTCACTTTACGGATGTGCTCTTTGGAAATTTGCCTCCTCTCTTACTTCTCTACCTATAAACTAGAAAACTGTCCCAGAAAATTTAAGTTAGCCTTGGATGTCGGAGGTACGCGAGAATCCAGATGTGTGTGATGTGTAACCCAGAATGGTGCCCATGTGCCGTCACTAAAGCTGCTCTTCAGAGATACATGTTACAGTGGAAAATCAAATCTACCATTGTTTTTTAAATAGCTTTATGGTAATTAAGCAAATTAGACAATCTTGGAAAATACCTTATTGAGGTAAGCTCCTGGGGAAATGAGATGTTTAAATAGGGTAAGAAGAGAAGGGGTTTAAGATGATTTTTAATTAGACTCCCCATGTTCCAGGAGCTTTATATGGTATTATGTTTGGACCTTATCTCCCAACCCTGGGAAGTAAGCCACAATATGCCCACTTGGCGAACAAGGGTCCCACAGGCAGATGAGTTATGTAAGCTTGCTCAAAGTAACACAGCCAACACACGGATGATGAATTTGGGTGCTTTTGTGGCTGAGTAACTATGAACACTTGTTTGGTTCAGGGGGCATCTGCGATGGGCCACTTTGTATCATTTGAAGCCCACACGTAGGGACCTGGAAGCAGTGCTGGAAAGGAGGGCTCCAGTATCACTGGGTTAGGGAAGCAGATCTGGCCCTCACTGAAAACCCTGCATCACCACACCTGCACTCAAAACACCACCGCAGGGGCACCTGGGTGGCTCAGTCAGTTGAGTGGCAGGTCACGATCTTGGGAACATGAGACTGAGCTCCATGTAGGGCTGTTCTTTGTGGGGAGTCTGCTTGAAATTCTTTCCCTCTTCCCCTCTTCTCTTTCCCTCTCTCTCTCCTCTCTTTTTCTCATTCTCTCCATCTCTCAAATAAATAAATAAATCTTTAAAAAAAGAAATAAACAAAACACTACCATATCCTCTGCACACTGACACATGCAGCCCATCCCCTAGGGAAAAGTGACCACATTTTTCCTCTTTGTGATAAGCTTTCATTCATTTAAATTCACACATAAGCTTTATAATCATCTTTCATTCTTAGCTTTATCCCTTCTGTAAAGGGTCCTTCCTTCCCCAAGTCAGCCCATTCCACCTGACTTCCACCGCCCTTTGTCCTGTCCACCTCTGTAACATGTGTGCTGTGCCGCATTAGGAAACTTCCCTTTCCGGACTGTCTCTGACATCTGAATGGCTTTCTTGTTTCTCCCTCCATCCTCACAGGGAAAATGCACAAAACTCAGGGGTCCACCAGAGTTCCAGCAAAACAGATTCTCAAATATTTTATAAAATGATGTGCCTTTTAAAAATAAATATTGCTGTCTTGCTATCTAAAGGAAGTAACGTCAGCTGATTGCTACAAAACTCAAATGGTGTTGATCCATAGGGTGGAAACTGTGTTTTTTACACTTGTCCCCAGTATGCGTACCTTTAAGTACAAGGTCAAAAACCCTTCCGTACTTTTTTTCCCTTTTATTCTTACTCCCTGATTGCCAATAAAAAGCTCTTGATAATAGGAATTAATGTTTTCACAATAATATTATATGTAATATCATACATATAAACAATAAAATCTAAAATTAATGATTTTAAAAGTATTTTTCACACTGTTGAACCCTGAATAATTGGACTTTCCAATCAGAGAAGTAGTTTAAAGAATAGAGAATTGAAAGGGGGAAAGAATGCAATTTAGATAAACATCCCAAATATCTGTAGGGAGAAAAAAGAATCATTCACAAGCAACACTCTCATATAATTGAGATAAAAGATAATGCAAATAAGTACTTGTTTACACTTTGCAGAAATAAATGTTTTGTTAACTACATTTTTATACTTTAATATATGCAGTGACTAAGAATTTAATTGGGTTTGCCTCAGCTCCTGTTAGCAATACAAAATATGACATCAACCTATTTCCTGATATGAAAGCAGATATATATAACAGTATACATTTTTAAACTCAGAACTTTTAATAAGACAGCATCTATTATTTGTTAATGAAATAATTGTGCTCTTTATATGTAGTAGGAATGCAATAAATGAGAATTTGCTTACATCTCTGAGACTCAGTGTCCTTACTAAGAAAATTGATGGTTGATGTGGACAATGCTTAATGTTCTTCCAGTTATAATATTGATTAATTAAACTACTTTACATATGCATTGTTCTGAATACAGGAATTTTACTAAATACGAGGGAGAAACAAACACAGTAAATTATAGACTCACCTTAAAAATAGCGGAGTTGGTGAGATTAGATGTCCCTGCTTCTAATTTTAACACCAGGGTCAGGCACTGCCAAAGTAAGGAAATGAAGATAGAGGCCATGGAATTTCAAGGAAGGTGAGCTTTCTTCCTCAAAGAAGACTTCACGGAGTTGTTGGTGTTGAAGTTTTGCTAGGATTTGAATGTCGAAGTTGTAGGATTAGGATTTCAGGAGCAGAGACCATAAGGAAGGAAATGGACATGCAAAAACGTGTGTATGTGAGAGAGAGCAGCAGTTATATTTAACTTGTGCTACACAATGCAGGGCTGTCAGTGATAGTCATCATGTTAGTAGATCTTCAGTGCTCTCACCCATAATAACAATAATGGTCAGTATGTGAGGTGATAGATCTGCCAATTGTAACTCAATAAATCTGAAAAAAATAAAAGAAAGAGAGTTGGGGAAAAATTAACCAGGTATTGAGTGCACGGAAGGAATACTGAAAAGTGATTCAGAAGGCAGGCTGGAAAAATCACCAAGGAGACCAGTGGCCATGGGAAAGTAGTGAAGTTGTTGAGCCAAGGATGGTGGGTGGCCGTAAGATAATCTATCTGTTTTAATGAATTAATTTATCATCAGTGTACAAGGTGTATTGGACTGGTGAGTGGCTGAAGGTGACAAAACTTTTAGGGAGATAGAGGCCATCAGTGTTGGTGGTGAGGGGTGGCCAGATGCATGAAGCGATGGACAGGATGGGTAGGAGAGCAGAAGGAGGTGGTGATCCCTACCGAGTTTTGACTTCTATTGACAAGTGATTTTTCATGGAGTGCAAAGGGTAGGAGGAACCAAAGATGACCTTCAAGTTTTGAAGCTCAGTGACCAGGAAGGAGTGATGCCATAAGAAATAGTGACAGAATCCTAGAGAGGTTCAGTCTGGCAGAGGTTGAATGTGAGATGCTGAAGTTTCCTGCAGAGCCTGGGGAAAGGCGCTCAGGGCATGGGCTGATGGTCAGCAAGAGTGGTGGTAGGAACAAAATCGGAGCTAGAAAATAGACAGCGATGAACATACAGAAGGTAAAACGAAGGTATGAAAGCAAGCAGAGAGTAGACTTGGCATTGCAAAGGAACCAGGAGTAGGTAATGAGTGACTCAGCTGTGGGTGGCACTATATATTAGCAGTAAATGCAAAATGTATGCAGAGTTTAGAACAGAGATTAAACAAAATAACTGAATTTTTCTATGGAATTGTCAAGAAAATAGACATTATATTTTGTTGATTATAATCTAGTGAGAGTGACTTTGTGTTTTAAATTCTTTTGTTCTTTATCTTTAAGGATTTTAGATGTTCACTGAAGTATTGGTTTTAAGGATTGTATTTCTTAATGCTCTGAAATTCTGCTGTTTATGTGGATGATATCAGAATGGGTCCATCAGTATTTTAGGGAAGGCAGAAACTTACACTCAATGTAAGATTTCTCCTTTGATTTTCCTATTTTATTTTTCCACATAGCATAGTTATTAAAATAAGCATAATTTAAATGAAATTCTTTTTTAACCTGTTCTAGTTTTATAATGTTGATTCTCAAGAAATTAATTCTGTTTTCCTGTAAAGAGTCTTAGAAATCATATTTAATCTGGAAACATAAAACATGCAGGTTTTCCATTAGTGTTGTGGAGCGCATCACACATACAAAACAGAAGTTAAAAAAAGTCTGCCTATCTCCAAGTACAGTTACTAGCTCTGAGTTTATAAAAGGTGAACTGTTACAGAAGTCCATCATAAATGTAACATGAGTAAAATATTTATAATATTAGCTAGTAAAATGGTGGTCTGGACCATGTGGTAAGAGAGAGAATTTATTTAAAAACAAGATGACATCTGTTCTATTCAGCCAACTTGCTATCTTTACACATATCACAGAGAACACACCCTGATTTTATACAGGGTAAGTTGCTTTGCTCATTAAGTTAAAGAAGCTGTAAGCCTGCATTTTGCATTGTAAATGGTCTTGTGCTCATGCCATGGGGTAACTGTGGATGGTTTATTGTATCATCCTTCTTCATGTTTTACTGTACTCTCCACCAGCCTGCGCACTGGCCATTGACTGCAGGTGAGCCCAGAAGGAGACCCCTGAGACTGTTCTATTTACCAGATAATCTGACTGGAGGTTGAATTCTATCTCAGTATCAGTCTCATATTTTGCTCTTATGCGACCAGAAAGCTTCACAAATCCTCCTCATACAGTTTCCAGACTGTTCAACTCATATACCTAGCCTTTAGAAATCTTTTCAATACAGACTTCTTTTTTTTTTCCTGCAGATCATTTTTTAGTTGTTAATGCAAGGAAGAAAGTAGAACTGTAATTACTTGGCAGGTGCAAAATCATATTTTTCTAGGTGAAAAATGGAGATACCAAGGATCTGGGGTTTTCAAACAATTGTGTAAATGTTACAGCTTTAAGAGTCAATTTCACAAACAGAATGAGTATCATGACAGCTTTCCTTGATATACAGTAATTGAATGACAGGCTCATGATTTTATCTGAAATGTAATAATAGAACACCCTATTTAATCCGTATACTTGCTTCACAAATTTAAAGCCAAGGCTAGCTTTTTAACACATTACTGCACGTTTCTTTTTCCACAACAGAAAGCCATTCATTTATCTAACAAGAATTTATATGAATTATTACTGTTCCACACAGAGTTGGGAACTTACAAAGTGATTAAGATAAAATATTACTTAGAAAGTGGAGAAATAATTTTGGACTTGGGGAAGATACTTGGGGCGGGGGGGGAGAAACACACGGAGAAAAAGAGTGTGGTGAGCTAGAAGCGAAGCAGGGAACCCTTGGGAGGACAGGTGTCTGTGCCCCAGAAGGAGCATGGCTGTCTCTAGTGCACTGGGACCACGGAGGGTGAATGACAAGGAGTCCCCGGTGTGCCCTCAGCCATGTGCAGGGGCCACCAGGACAAGTTGACAAGGGTTGTGAGGTCTATCGATCATGCCCAAGCCGAGAAAAGTGAAAATATTTGTAAAGAGAAGAAAAGATGACTCACGATGGTAACACAAGGCATGTGGTCAAGGAATAAATATTCATATTGAAAAGAAGCTATAAATCATGTTTTCTTGTAGGTTAATGAATTTGGCTCTGACTTATCTTCCCCGGGCTGTTGCTTTCAAGTGCTTTTGTATCTTGCTCTTCTCCTAGCTATTGAATCGTCACAGAAGTTGTCCTAAGTGTTCTCAAATTTCTTCACACTTAGAATATTGCCACTTCATCCATTGGGTTTTTTTCAAACATATTTGAAAGTAAAGAAATGGGTAGTAGCTAACTTTAGAGACAGAAGCGAGTTAATAGACAGTAAAGCTCCATAGAATATCTAAGTGGAGACAGAGAAGTTGGCCAAGTTTGGTTGTCCTGGATGCCCAGTTCATCTGCTGGAAATGAGAGTGGGGTGATGGTGTCTGTGATGTGGAGAAAGTTCGGGAGATTTGGGAGAGGTCTGGGAGTATTTTTGGAGAGGTGAAACAAGCAAGAGAAAAACATACTGACCAGTGGAGATACTTNGTTCTTCTTTCCAGCAATTTTTAAAAAAAAAAAAAAAAAAAAAAAGGAACAAGCAATAGAAGCTACTTTTGAATGAACAGACAAAGCTATTTTTGAGGAAAATCCCATTACTAGTAAAGCATAATTTCCATACAAAGGGGAAGAAAAAAGACTTGATAATTTTGCCCATTGGACATAATTAATCATTGCGTTTAAAATTAAGGAATACTTAATTAAACATATATGTTTTTCTTTTTAATTTGTAAGTCACCCAAATATTTCCAGAGGGGACAATAAAGCACAGAAGTTGAATTCTTTAGCTTTGGTTTAAAAATGATTTTTTAAATGTTGCAATAGAAACAAAAGTTAGTTTACAAATTGTTTAAAAAGAGATAATTTATCAATTTTAAAAATATTATATTCTCATTTTGAAACTAAATACATGGACAATATGAGGAAATTCAGTAGCTATCAGGATAAGCGTTTTATAATTCTTCATAAATATTACATAGCTGTATTGTTACTAGAATGACTGCAGACATCAACAACATTTATTAGGTTGATTTATCTGAAATTTGCATGGTGCGTTGTTCCACCCAATAATTAATTCTAATGAAAAGAACACGTAATGAAGTTTTCATTCCCACAGCCTCACAGGAGTTTGAGAATCACACCAACAACTTATTTAAATTATTCTTTGGGGCATGATTAGTCATTTCTCATTTGCTTCATTTGTTTCTTCCTTTCATTTTTGATATCCTACATTAACTCCAAATTCTGAATTATTTTGAAATATGCACTGTACTGTCACAGTCTAATTTATTCTTATTTGGAATATTGTATTTTATTTTATGGAGATCACTGATCCTTTTAGTCATCTTTCAGACTTTTTTCTTGAGTCTATCAATGACATTTAGCAAAAGCAATATTGTTTCTACAACTTGTCATTAAAAAACACTGGTGAATCTCTCATCTGTAATTGAAAAGCATCTTAAATGTCTACAATTACATGGTAGTTTCCTATATAATGTTGATGGGCAGCCCCATTTTTTTTTTACTTTATTTATTCAGTGATCCAAGATGCATTGTTTATGCACCACACCCAGTGCTCCATGCAATACGTGCCCTCCTTAATACCCACCACCAGGTTCATCACCCCCCCACCCCTCCATAACCCTCAGTTTGTTTCTCAGAGTCCACAGTCTCTCATGGTTCATCACCCCCTCCGATTTACCCCAATTCACTTTATCTTTCCTTTTCCTCAGGAGGAAGTTGCAGTTGTCTTCAGTTGTTGGATGAATTAAATAAATTCTACTTTATATGATCTTATTTTTTTTAAAAAGTATATGATTCTATTTTATTGAAAAAACATATACATTTATTATGAAAAATTGAGAGTACAAAAAAATAGAAAGCAAAAGGAGTCAATTACTGGTCTATAATCTGTTGAGGGCGCCTGAGTGACTCAGTGGGTTAAAGCCTCTGCCTTAGGCTCTGGTCATGATCTCAGTGTCCTGGGATCGAGGCCCGCATCGGGCTCCCTGCTCAGCTGGGAGACTGCTTCCTCCTCTCTCTCTGACTGCCTCTCTGCCTACTTGTGTTCTGATCTCTCTCTCTCTCTCTGTCAAATAAATAAATAAAATTTTTAAAAAAGCCAAAAATATTATAATCTGTTGATAACCTTGCAGCATTTTGGGGTAATTTTCCCCCCTAGAAATACTTAATATTGTTCTATAGTTATATTCTATAGTTGTATCGTTTTGTTATAATCACATTTTCTATACATTTATAAATATAAAAAAATTCTCATACTTGAATTCTTAGTTTTGATTAGTCTTTCAACTCTGTGGGTCATACCATCAAAAAGTTTTATTGTAGGTTGGTTTTTTTTTTTTTAATTCTGACATTTTTTTCCCCTGAGCCTCTGTATACAAGAGAATGCCTTTATTTTTACAAGTGAAAAATGACCTCGGCTTGTTTTAAAATCCTTTCAGAAAAGCTTTTTCCCTAAAAACATATATGTAATAATACTATCTTAATCTGTGTTTAGCATTGCAAAGGACAGCAATACTAAATGAGTCTTTTCTCTCCCACAATGTCAAGTGTGACATTAACACCAACGACTATATATTTTACTTCAAACTATCTTTAGGTGCAAATCTCACTAGTGATTTTAAATCAATGTTGAGATTGTAACATAGAGAACTCTCTTGTTTTGGATACTGAGATCTCTGTATCAGCACAGTAAAAAAATGCTTACAATAATGTATTGTTCTACTNTCTCACTAGTGATTTTAAATCAATGTTGAGATTGTAACATAGAGAACTCTCTTGTTTTGGATTCTGAGATCTCTGCATCAGCACAGTAAAAAAATGCTTACAATAATGTATTGTTCTACTTTCTTCTTATCATTTTATTTTGATTCTGTTTGCTGTCCATTATATCTATCCTGTTCTGTCCTTCTTTTGTTTATAATTACAACTCTGTCTTTTCATGTTTTCTGTCTAATCACAGATTTCATTGACTTTCTCTGCTGGGGTGGCAAAGGGTGTCCAATTTCAGATACCCCCATTCCAGTGTCTGCTTGACTTGATACACCTGCTTCTGTTCTCCGCAGGGACCTGCTCCCAACATCCTGTGGTCATTGTTTCCATCCTCATTCTTACAGAATCATCTTCTCCAACCCTGAATGGGTCTCTGTGGTTACTGAATGATATTCAGGCAGACATTTTTTCTTTTGGTTTGATTCTTTCAATGATGTGATGAAGGAAATAAAATATTATTATTGGCTTTTTCACAGCCCTCCAAGAAGGTACTTGATTCATTCACCCACACTTAGCTTGACGAATTTGAAAACTAGTCTCAGATCCAGGGCTTCTGATCTGCACCTCTGTTTTTTCTCCATTGTATTAAGACTCTGCATTATAGTAGATTATCTTGTAACTTTGGGGAAAAAAAAAACTATCCATCTGATGTGCTGACATTCTTCATATTATTTGTAACCTCAGTGCCTGGCATTTAGCTAGAACTTAATAAACAGAATGGTGAATAAGTCTTCTGCTTTGCAAATGTTGCAAAATGTTTCTTTCTGGAAGAGTTATTCTTTCTGGAAGAGTTATATTTAAATTTGGAGGCAATAGTACTGGTTAAGAACATGGACTTGAGGGCTGCCTGTGTGGCTGAGTGGGTTAAGCATCTGCTTGCCTTTGGCTCGGGTCATGATCCCGGGGTCCTGGGATCCAGCCCTACATCAGGCTCCCTGCTCAGCAAGTCTGCTTCTCTCTCGCCCTCGGCTGCTCCCCAGCTTGTGCTGTCTCCCTCTTGCTGTCTCTCAAATAAATTTTAAAAAATCTAAAAAAAAAAAAAAAGGAACAAGGAACCATAGGCTTGAGGTAAAAATGTCTAGATGCAAAGTTTTGCTTGCTGTGAGATCTTTTTCAAGTAAATGGACACTTTATATTGTAGTTTATTCACAGGTGAAGTGGGGATTCTGTTAGGTTCTTCTCCACAGAGTTGTTGAGAAGATTGAATACAGGAGTATTTTTAAACATGTAAAACAGTGATTAGCATCCTATAAGCATTATTCAATTGTTTGCCATCGTTTATTATTATAACTTTAGCCCTCCTTCATAACCAAACACTTGTCCTTTCAAAGTGTGCCCTAAGATGTTAATCCTCCCCACAATTAGCCTTCCTTGGTGTCCCGGAATACAATAGGTCACTCCAATGCGTAGGGTGAGGAAGGACATGAGCATATGTTCAAAAAACAGCTGTTAAATGAACTCGGGTTGGGAGGGAGGCATACACGTGAATTAGTGAATACCAGACAAAATTCTCATTTTCCCACAGAATATTTGGTTACTAACTTGTTCCATTTTAATCCCTAATCCCAGAAGCTTGCAAAATCCATGAGCTACAAGCATAAATTAAGATTGGGAGCATTCTAAATATGATAAACTGGCCATGGGAGACCAGAAACTTGCTTTCTCTCCCTCCTGACATATTGTGCCTCAGTTTCTCTTTTTGAAGCACACTTCTGAGCAAAGAATAATTGTGTATGTTCCTCTCCTCAAAGTTTCTATCTAGGAAGTACATGTGACGTTCTCAACTCCAATAAGATTACAAAAGTCATAAATTTAGTTTTCTTGAATATTCCTCAGTGGTGATCTATAGCTGCCTTGGTGTATTGAACAGAGTGCCAGTATCTTCTCAGGTATCATTATTTGCACCAATTAGTCCATAAAAATCCAGATACAGTATTCTTGTTTATTTTAAGGACACATAGGATTGTCAGATGCACTTGACATTTAATTTTCCTCAAATCTTTAAAATTAATGTACATTCTAGATACCTATTCAAAAGGAAAGTAACATTGATGGCATTGACTTTAAAACCTTTCTTCCTAAATATATTTAATAAATGTCTGGTCATCTCCAGAAATTCTAGGGTGCATCTTGGCCAGTGGTGTGCCAGTAAACAGGCTAATTTGTAGGGTTTTCCAAATTCCATGACCTAAATATTCACACCATGGATGATTTCAAGCTACTAATGGTTGAAAACTTCTTTGCAAAATCCCCTGCATATTTAATAATTTGCTCTCAGACACTCCAGAGCACTGTAGGAAGTTTGGTATTTTCATAGAGAAATAGGCTAGCATCATACTCTCTTAGACTATTCTCCAGTTGAGCCTAGCCAAATGACAGTGAGTCCATATATATCAACTGTTCAGGATTTTCCCCCGTGACATCTGTTCATAAATGAGAATGTCCAAGAAAACTCTAACAGAGGAGGAATTTGGGTTTCTCTAAATGTTAGAACCTTACCCCAAAGCTAATCCTGTGATAGGCTGATGTAAGTCTGAGCCTGTGGTATTACAAATGTCATTATTTTTGTGATAAAAAGTGTTACAGACAGGAGGGTATTTGCTGCATCATAATTAACATGGAATCATGTTGGAAATTTAGCTGAATTTAGCTATACTTAGGTAACAATTCTCCCAATGGCATTCCAAGCTATGATTATGCTATAAATGGCATGCAGATTTCTTGAGTTGATTTATTCCTGTCCTTATCTGCTATTTGGTCGGAATAAAGTCTCTTTTCACATAATTGTGTAATGTGCATAAGTTCCAATTACATGGCTGAGTTTGCTATGCACGGTCACCAGCTCTGTATGATAGCAGTCCTGATATTTTTGGCATCAGAGCATAGTGATATGTCATAATAGTTGGAACCAATAACGTTCTCCCTGTCACGCTGATTATGGTGACCATAAAAAAATCTTTAAATTCTTCAATTTCCAATATAGGTTAATGAAATGAGTGGCTCAGGATGTGTTTCTTCAGTGTTATTTTTATATGTTGACTAAATTTTGTAGAATGATTCCCAGGATATAATGAGTAGCCCCTTGAAGTATTGTCTCCACTCTCCTGGTGGATGATGGTTGGTTCATCAATAAGGATTATTCAGTAGTAATAATCTGCAAGTTGACAATTTAATGCTAGATGGGCACAATATTTTCACACATTTGCAAGACATCCGAGGTGCCCTAGAGAGATTGCACAGTTCATCAGCTGGTGTGTGGTATCTGAAGAGTCACAATAACATGAGAGAGATCAGCATCCGGCAAAACTGTCTATTGACAACCATGTGCTGAGAGTGTCTTTACAGCGCACCGTTGTATACTGGCTTGGTAAGGAAAGGAAAGAGAATCTGAGAATGCCATTCTTGCTTGGGGTCCGTAAAACACGAGAATATCCTCAGGAAGGGGCTGAGCAGGTGGAGATGGGACTCGTGCCCTGGAAGAGAGGAGGACTGAGTGATCATCTCCGGAAACCACCGGCCGTGGAGCTGTCTAGAAATTTAAGACTATGACTTTTCCATGCTCTAAAGGAAGGCTTAGGTTAGAACCTATTCCCTCATTCACTTTCTTATTAATATCATTACTCTTACTCTCTTCTTGTCTCCTCTTTTTTGTTTTCTGGCTTGAATTATTCTGTAGTCACAACCTTTGTGTATTTTTCTATCTTTTAATACCCCAGGATTTTCTTTCCAAGTCTGTGATGCTTTTGTCTTATAATTTATTCCTAAAAGTGAAATGGTATGCCCTCTAGCCCTCATGTGTCTAGAGAAACTGTGATCTCCTGTTGATGTGTTAGGAGAACCAATGCATGAAATGTGTAGGTGGTTGACCTAGATACCCCAGTATGCATCTTGTGTGGACGTGGAGATCCACCGTCATGTAGACTGTCTTAGGTGACGGGGGCTGAGCAGTGCATTTCATCATATGTTCTCTGGGACGCTGGATATGGTTGGGAGATCACTGCTGGAACCACCCCGCATTCTGGGCTGCCTAGGCAGTCACGTAGCAAGACTAGCCCTGTTTTCTGTAAGAGCATCAGAGGTGCCCCAATGTATTCAAAAATCCATGACCAGATATAGGGACTAAAAGGAAGTACAATTGACTAAGTTAGTAAGCCAAAAGAATTAGTCTCTCTCCAATAATACATTCCATCCCTTGAGCAATTTCCATTAACATTTTATTTGATTAACGTGGAGTGTTTAATGCTAAGGCAGGATTGTCAAGTCTCCTCAGCAGCATGAAGAGACCTTTTCTGATTCAGTTTTCCAATGCCAAAATATGGCTTTGCCACACATCAGTTTTACTACCAAAGCATCTGGGAAAGAGATACCCCAAATTTCCTCATCCATATGATTACAAGTAAGTGTAATAGTTCATTTATCTTCATGGAATTCATCTTTTAGTTAGAAAGTCTAACTTTGAAAAAAATTAGAATATTTGGTATACCGAACTTTTTTGATATTTTCCCCACATGTAGTTTTCAACATCATGGTTGAGAATTATGAGTTCGAGTATTTTACATTTATTTGGGTCATGCCCACTGAGCATCCCATGACATGATTGCTGTCCACCTATGGCTCTATAAAGTTACTCTTGTTTTTATGTTGCAAATCACACTGGTGATACAACCTGTGGTTATTTATTGTCCAGCCTCATCTGTTGTTGTTCAACATGTCCACTGCAGAACTTCTCAGTATTTCAGCCTAAGCTAGCTTGTCTGCACACATTACCACCACAACTTGAGTGTCTGCATGCAAGACCAGGTGGCTTGGTCATCTTCAGGGGCCGAGATGAAGCTTTCTTGAGGAAGCAATCCCTAGCCGTCCCTATCATCACCTCTACTCTACCACAGGTCCTAGCCCATCTCTGCTGACAAAATGTCATGCATGTTGCTCCATCTCTCCCCATAGACTGAGTGTTTTCAGTGTGTGGAATTCTCCTTGTGTATCTGTATTCTTGAGCAAAGTGCTGGTAATGCCTGAGGATGCTAGGTATGCCCTGAAGGAATAAATGAATGTGATGCACCCGTGGATGGGTAATGTAGAGGAGGGAGATTTCCTTTGACCCTCTTAAGGTTCCTGGTCAGGTCTGCAAATTAAACTGACAAGGACAAATTTGCAGGTAAAAAGGAGAAAATTGTTGCAATTTTTTGTATGTATGAGAGCCTGCATAGAGAATGAAGACCTGGAGAAGTGGCCAGAGCAGAAAGTTTTATACCTTTCAGACAAAATCAATGTGTAAAGGATTGATAAAACAAAGGGATTTGAGAGAGGGTGATAAGTGATGCAGAAGTAACTGGGAAAATATGCCTGAGTTTAACAAGGTTGGTTGTATAGCTTTCTGGTCACCCAGGTCTCCCATCTCTGGTCCCTGGTGATCACAGTGCCTTCCTTCCTTCCTCCTGATTCAGGGAGGGCACCTCTCACAGGAAAGGTTTATGACGCATTTCAGGGAAGAAGAGTGAGCCAGGGCAGGACAGAGTGACATTCATGCTTCTATCATTTTTAAACTTCCTTCAGCAAAAGATACTGAATATGCCAAGGTGCCATGATTTGGGGTACCATGTCATGAACCCAGTCACTAATAATGTGGCATGAGAAATGAACCCTCTTCTCCAGAAACAGTTCTTAGGGAGGTAAGACACAAACACACAAACAGTGTAATAGCAAAGGGCCATGGATATTGGATGTAATGCCAGAGACCTCCCTCCTAAGCATTACCATGTCTTAAATGATCATTCAGAAATAACATTGGAGGGGCACCTGGGTGTCTCAGTGGGTTAAAGCCTCTGCCTTCAGCTCAGGTCATAATCTCAGGGTCCTGGGGTCGAGCCCCACATTGGGCTCTCTGCTCGGCAGGGAGCCTGCTTCCCCCTCTCTCTCTGCCTGCCTCTCTGCCTGCTTGTGATCTCTCCCTCTCTGTCAAATAAGTAAATAAATAAATAATCTTTAAAAAAACCAAAAATAACATTTGAGATTTCAGAATTTTAAACTTCAAACATAGATAAACTTAGATTGTAGCAGTGTTGATTTCAAAGATGGAGAGCTGTGTTTTCATCGTCATGGTCCATCTTCTGAGTAAGTGCATAGGAGAGATAAATAAATGATAGATGATAGAAAGAAAGAAAGAAAGAAAGGGAGGAAGGAAGAAAGAAAAGAAAGAAAGAATATATCTTTATTGCTTCAGTAGGAATTCATAGATTTTACTCAGGCAAACTTTTGGGGAAATACTAATCCTCTGGCTTTAATTTAATTTAATAAATCCCTGTTTGTTTTCCTATTTGGAAATGGAAATACTTATTCACTTATTTATTTATTTCATTATTTTGTATTGCAAAAGGACTCTTCTCTGAGTCAGGAAATCCCTCATTAAGTTCTGGCTTTTTCACTTGGCTGCTGACTTTGAGCAGCCCATCACGTACTGTCTCTCTGAGGATCCCAGATCTCTCCCATGCCAGTCACAGAATGTTTTAACCTATCTTAGTATCTCAAGCAATTTAAAACATGAAGTCTTTTTATTTACTCACTGTTATTTCTCTTCCAGAGGTAACTGCATTTCTTGAGTCACCATTTGTTTTGGGTATGTGCTGAGCACCTGGCAAATGCTGCTTCACTTAATCTTTCAAAGAACCTCTAAGATACTTTTTTTAAAGATTTTATTTATTTATTTGACAGAGACAGATCACAAGTAGGCAGAGAGGCAGGCAGAGAGGGAGAAAGCAGGCTCCCTGCTGAGCAGGGAGCCCGATGTGAGACTCGATCCCAGGACCCTGAGGTCATGGCCTGAGCCGAAGGCAGAGGCTTTAACCCACTGAGCCACCCAGGCGCCCCAAAGATACTGTATTTAAAGTTGAGGACATTGAGTTAAATAGAAGACCCCTCATCACACTAAATAAATAATAGATTTTGGATGGAAAAATTTAGTCTGACTGAAAAAAATGGGGTGTCTTGGCGGCTCAGTCAGGGTGAGCGTTGAGCACCCAGCTCTTGATTTCAGCTCAGGTCATGATCTCAGGATCATGAGATCAAGCCCTGTGTTGGGCTCCAAGCTCAGTGGGGAGTCTGCTTCTGCTTGAGATACCCTCCCTCTCCCTTTGCCCCTCCCCCAGCTCATGCACTCTCTCATTCTCTCTAAAATAAATAAATCTTGAAAAAATTAGTCTGATTTCAAAGATGAATTTTCTTTTTGCTGTCTTTTTCTCTCCCTATATCCAACGTATTTCGGTTTTCTGTGACTGGGGAATGGGAAGGGGGAACAGAAGCATGGGCCCAGGGCTTCAGGTAGAGGACTAAGAACATAGATGGCAGCAGCAGCCTCTGCACAGCTTGAGTTCCTGGATAGCCACCATCCAGCAGGCACACACTACTTGCCTCAGTCTTCAGAAAAGCACACACTTGCATCAGGATTCCCTCTCAACCATTCTTCTTGTTCAGGTGGGAAAATGTGCTCTCTTCTAGTGAATTCATTTTCTTAATCTTCACCAGTATTTAAATAATTTAGAGGGGAAAGAGATACCTAACTTGTATGTGTTAATTAGAAGGATGTGTTTGTATTTCCTTTTCACACACTAAAAAGTAGGTTTGCATGTCGAAGAGTGTGGAATGCCATGTGGGTTAAGCTTTGCCCTTGGCACTTCACTAGGACATCCCTCTCACCACTGCCATGGCCATGGACTTGGGGCTGACCTGATAATTGTTTTCCTGACCAGGCGTTCTTGCACCTGACTGGGGGTGCTGACGCACCTGAGTCCATCCAGGAAGTGAGACAGCCAATAGACCTTGTGGTTTAGAGACCTACTCCCTCACTCTGACTATTGTGTCAATTCTCAGGAAGCTAGGAACAATGCACTAGAAGACAATCATGCATTCATTGTTTGCATTTTCTTAAGCCCTCTAGATACTAATAAGACATTTCCCAGATGTATAAAAACAATTTCCATTAGGTATGTTTTCTAACATAAAAACCAGATTATAAAAATTAGAACTTTGGGCGCCTGGGTGACTCTGTTGGTTGAGCACAGGACTGTTGATTTTGGCTCAGGTCATGATCTCAGTGTTGTGGGATTGAGCCCCTCGTACTGCTCCATGATCTGCAGGGGAGTCTGCTCTCTCCCTTTCCCTCTGCTCCTCTCCCTGCTCGCTCTCTAAATAAGTTAATTAATGAATAACAAAATCTTAAAAAAAAAAAGAACTGGGTGAAAATCTAGAGGTAAGCTTAGTTTAATAGTAAAATGTTTTCATTCTAAGTGTAAGGAGAATGAGATGGGAAGTAGTTGGGTTCCTTGGCCATGACCACATGTCTCTGGAAGCCAGCATCACCAGAGTGTTTTTCTGAGAAAATTGTCTCCAATTTCTTCCAATAGAGATGGGTGACTCTTCTTTAAAGATCAGCTTTGCTAACAAAATCTAATCATATATGGTAAGATGTAGTTGAAGCCTACATTGGTGAAAGCCTTAAAAAATAATCTGCAGTCATCGGACATGTTCTGATATCCTTTAATCTCCACTTGTTTGCAGAAATCAGCCCAGACTGCATTTCTCACCCACTTGTCCAGATTACTTTGACAATCACTTTTTCTTGATGTAGGAACTTGAGTTTATTTACTGAACACTACATTATATTCTTATGAACACCCCATTAGGCAATCATCTTTTTTTATCTGCTTTTGAAGATGAGGGACTTAAGGTGCAGAGATGTGAAGGAGTAACTTGCCCAAGAACAAGTAGCTAGTAAGAGAAAGTTAGAATATGCACCCAGACATCTGCTCAACTTTAACCTCAAAAGTACTATGGGTAAAAAGAGTTTATGTTCTGAGGAAGCTATTTTTTCTTCTACCAGTGTCTATGGATTGTTCCTCTGTAATGTTTGTAACTGGTCCGATATGTCTTGGCCTCACTCAACAGGATAGTAACAGCTGATGTGTCTGCTTTCTCTATTGGTGGGAAATGGTTTGTGGAGGTTTACAGAATTGTTTTCTCATTTGACCTAGATAGAATACTGATTTTGTTTTTAGTATTAGTGGAAAATATTTATAACACATAAAACTTGAACAGAATTTTCCATAAGCAATAAGAGGGTAATATAGTCAAAACTACAGAATAATTTAATAGAAGTAAAACTTCTCTAAAACATCACACACTAATCTGTGTCATAGTTCATTGATCTGAGTTTCTTCATGCTTAGTATTAAGCTTAGTATTACCTTTTAAAACATTTCTTAGTAATTAAATGAAAAGGAAATAAATTTCCATTTTACTTATAAGAAAAAATAGATTTTATAGTTTCTTCAATTTTTTCAAGATATTGCAAGTGTATTTCATGATGCTTCATGATTGAGTTTGCCTCTAAACCAATTTAATCATCATTTTCAACTGTGCAAATTCTGATTTTTTTTCAATTTCTGTGATTTCTCATGATAATCGGGTAGACAGGAACACACACTGCGATGGCGGCATCTCCCTGGTGGCCGGTCCTGGGACGGACGCTGGGGTAGGAGAGGTCCAGCTCCCGCACTGCCACTCCTGTCTCCACTGCCCAGCCCCTCGCCTGGTCCGGGACAAGCCACCTCCATAGGAAGACGCATGTGGGCTCGAGACCTCCACCCCAGCAGCAAATGGGGTTTGCTTGTCTTCTCTTGTCTATTACTTAATATGTAAAAATAAATGTCTGCTTTTATTTTTACCAACTCACCCCTTTCCTTTCTAGTTCTTTTACTTCCTTTACATTGTTATTATTAATATTCAACAAAATATCCTTGATCTCACTCTTTAAAATTAATCTGGTTGTTGGAGTGTCTTTCAGCCTCGGTGGAGTATGGAGAGCGTTAATAAAATACCTGAGACACTTAAATGGATAAGACATTATCTTCTGATAACACCGTCTAAAGCTAGTCCATATTATTTAGGCAGCTAAAGTTAAACCTATATAAGGAAACTCTAAAAATAAGAATTTTCTTGGCTTTGTAGAACCTGTAATTATAATTTATAAACTTATCATATGTAACATTCTTTGAGGTAATATAAATATTACATTTAATACTGGTCAAAAAAATCTGTTAAAGATTTTTCTCTTCTCTCTCACATAAAATAACCTCTTCACTAAACAAATATGCTAAAAAGAACAGCCTGTTTCTTTTTATCTGGGACTCCCAATCTTGTTGATCCATCATTGTCAGGGTTTTATTGTGTCAGAAAGAAAACAAAACTAACTTTGATTTGCATTTTTTCAAATATAAACCACTCATTCTTCTGAGTTTGTGTATGGAATTCTTTTGGTTATCTTAGAGTTAAACAGCTCTGTGAGAAGCATTCTTTCTTTTTTCTTGTTGCTTTGTTTTGTTTAAGTGGGGCCATAACGCACCATTTTTAGATTCCATTCTCAACGCTTTTATCAACTGCAAAAAACCTGCCTTCCATTATTTTTTTAATTATTGACTAACACCCTTTGTTCCACTTAATTCTTGGCAAACTAAATATCTTCTGCTTTTATCTATAGATCTATAATTTTCTTTTGCAATTCTTTCATCTCTTAGACCTTCAAAGTTCCAGCTAATTTACTGCACATACCTTTGGTTGATAGATTGCAGTGTTCTGTGAATGTTAATTCTGCATTTCACCACATCTAATCGTGCCCTGGTTTGTCCTATAGCAGTTATTTTATTGTATTCTTCAATTCCCAGTTTCCCTCCCTCTCTGTTTTTTAATAAACTGCTACCCTCTTTCCTCCATCTGAGAATATATTTCAATCATTTTCTAAATAATACTTCTGATTCTTTGCTTGCTTCATTTCAGGGATTAGTAAAATTCTTTTGGAGATCTCGCCGGTTTGTTCTCTCATTTTATACTATAAACCACTTTGAATATTCTTCTACTGGTTTGAGTTTGCTTCCTTCCCTGGTGATCTGGTGGGTATTTGTCATTGTACAATCACTATTCTATATCTTGGACAATTTTATTGGCATTTTGATGATTTTTGCTCAAGGAATTTCATTTGTAATATTTATCTCGGTCATGTTCACACAACCCCTGACTTGCTTCTTTCTTGAAATTTTGTAGATTTCTCTTTACTCTTTAAGAATCCACCATACCCACATCTTAGTGTTTTGCTAAGACACTTCTCAAGAGAAGCACAAGGCTGTGAAACAAAGAAGTGTGTAGACAGAAGATTTTCTCTGGAAATCAGAGGATAAAGGATTCATTCCTGGATAAAACTTGGAGTTAGGAATTGCTATGGCAGAGTGAAGGCAGGCAGTTTTCTTTGGTTGTAAAGAGTCGGAAGATTTGGAATAACAGAATCCCTCAGATCTGTGCAGGCATGAGCAAGTTTGCTATGAAGCACAGTGTCAAGTAGTCCTTGGGAGCCTTGACCCTGGAGACGAAGGGTCTGTGCAGGTGCAGCACAGAAAGAAGTTACGTTTCACCCAGTGTGGAGAAAAGGGACTGGGCAGGGCCTGCAAGGTGGAGCTAGAACATTGACTGCTCTAGAGAACCATCTGGGGGATTTCGGGACTGGGAGTCCACGTTCCCCATGCTCTTGTGATTTGATGGTACCCCCAGCCTGCTGCCAACGGAGAAGATACACATCCTTCCCCACGTTGAAGGTCTTCCTGCTCCTCCTCTCAACCACTTGTTAAACTGACTCTTAGTAGCACGGGATAATAATAGCAGAGTTACATTTGAAATAACATTACGTAACCATCTTTTTATTAACAGTGAATTGAATTGTATTTTTTAAAGGATTCTAGTATTGGGACACCTGGATGGCTCAATTGGTTAAGCGTCTGCCTCCCCCTCTGCTTCTCGGTCTTCCTCTGCCTCCTCCCTCTGCTCTTGCTCGCTCTCTCAAATAAATAAATCTTTGAAAAAATAAAGGGTTTTAGTATTTATATGTGGGGCAAAATATAATGCAAGAATGTCCTAGAAATATCTTTCTCCTAAGTTGATTCTTTCAAGGTTCTTTTTTTTTCTCAGTTGGAACCAAATCTTCTATGTTGTTTGCAGATATGAAAGCTTACTTGTACTTTTTTGTGGGAAATTTAGATATATATTTAACCACTTTTTATGGTACATACATTTGGACAAGATGTCTCTATGGAATTAATTGTATTTTTTCAGTTGTTTTATGGTGGGTCCTCAGAAAGTCAGGCTAAAACACTTAAAATTTATTTAAAAAACAATTTTTGCTTCGTAAGAAAGTGTGAACTGTCCTTTAAGATGTGTAATAAATTGCTTTTGACAGTCGCGTTAATAATTTCCAGATATAGATGTGTTACCATCTCCTCTAGGAGGAAATTCACAGTTTGAAAAATTTTCTTCTGATAAATAATTTGTAGTTGATGAATCAGATATTTTATAGCTTCTTTTTGCTGGGGTTTCCACCTTTGTGCTTTAAGTTCTCATTCCTTTTCCTGTTGACTTCAAATCTACAGTAATTAAGGCATTTATAAATTATCTTCTTCCAAAATGTATAAGTTTTCACTTATTCATTGTATGCTGTGAGTTCTACATCTTAGAAAACTGTAAAAATAATTTTATGTTGCGTATCTCTTCCTACCATCATGATTCCCGGCACAAACAAGGTATCCAGGAACAACAAATGTACTTTACACATCAAAACAACAAAGGGCAAATAAAAAGTAAAGTTTTTTGTTTTTTTTTTTCCAAACAGGAAATACAGTGTATATGGGTGTCTGTGTGTGTGTGTGTGTGTGTGTGTGTGTGTGTGTGTGGTGTGTGTGGTGGGTCTGTAACTTGAACATACAATGTGACATTAGTTTCAGGCATACAACATAGTGAGGCAAGAAGTCTGTAGGTGTCCTACCAAGTGTAGCCAGCATCGGTCACCGTACCGCACCCTTGACTCTAGTCTCTGTGCTGTACCTTGCATCCTGTCACTCTCTCATCCCATCCCTGGGAACCTGGACCTCCCACGCCCCTCCATCCATTTTACCCGTCATTCCACCAACCCCTGCCCTCTGGGAACCATCGGTTTGTTCTACATATTTATTTATATGTTCTACATATTTACTGCTTTTGGTTGTTTTATGAGTCATTTGTTTTTTGGTGGTTTGTCTTTTAGATTCCACATATGAGTGACATCTTATGGCGTTAGTCCATCTCTGACTGACTTATTTCATATAGCATTATACTTTCTAGGTCCATTCATGTTGTTGCAAATGGGAAGATCTCATCCTTTTTATGGACAAATATTATTCTTTGGCATATATACCACTTCTTCTTTATCCATTCATCTGTCAGTGGACACTTAGATTACCTCTGTACCTTGCCTATTATAAATAAATGCTGCAGTAAACATTGGGGTGCATAGTGGGAGGGAGATTGGGGGAGTAAATACCCACTAGTGGAGTTACTGAATCATATGGTGTTTCAGTTTTTAACTTTTTGAGGAATTTCCACAGTGTTTTCCATAGTGACTGCACCAATTTCCATTCCTACCAACAGTGCACTGAGTTCCTTTTTCTCCACATCCTTGCCAACACTTGTTATTTCCTGTCTTTTTGATTCTAGCCATTCTGGCAGGTGTAAGGTGATGTCTTATTGTGGTTTTGATTTGTATTTCCCTGGTGGTGAGTGATGTTGAGCATCTTTTCATATGTCTGTTGTTCATTTGCATGTCTTCTTTGGAAAATGTCTATCCAGGTCTTCTGCCCATTTTTAATTGGATTATTAAAAAACCCAATTTTTTTTGTGGGGTTTTTTTTTTTGGTGTTGAGTTTGTGGCAATATTTACTTATCAGAGACTTGAACTAGTCATATAGGAAATAATTGTTATATCTGTATTGTATTAAATCATTTGAGATTGTTATCAGAAAAAGAAAACAGGATGACAGTAGGCCAAAAATTTCAAAGAAGTACTTTAAAAATGAGTATTTCATAAGAAAGGTGAAAAATGTTTTTGAAAATGGAGTTGTATTTCATAACCTTTACTCTTATGTTCCTCATTTATATGTGGCTGTGGAATCAAAGATCTAAAAAATACTAAATCAAGACTCAGAAGTTCCCAGTTTGAGTTCCAAGTCTTTCACTAATAATTTGCAAAATAAGTCCTTTGTCTCCCTTGCTTTTATTTTCCACTTCTGAAAGCAGAGGTTGTCAGAATAGTAATAATTTTAAGTCTCCTTATATTCTATATTGAGTGTTTGATTGTTCTGTACTGCTAAATTCACCTCATCCTCTGTTGAAAAAATATGAGTGGTGCCTGGGTGCTTAGCTGGTTAAGTGTGTGCCTTGGATTCAGGTCATGATCCCAGGGTCCTGAGCCCCACGTCCGGCTCTCTGCTCTGAGGGGAGCCTGTTTCTCCCTCTCCCTGTATCTGCTGCTCCCCCTGCTTGTGCGCGTGCTCTCTCTCTCTGTAAAATAAATAAGTAAAATCTTAAAAAGAAAGAAAGGGAAGGAAGGAAGGAAGGAAGGAAGGAAGGAAGGAAGGAAGAAAGAAAGAAAAGAAAGAAAGAAGGAAAGAAAAGAAAGCAAAAAAAGGAGCCAGAGTCATTGACCTCCATGATTTTCCTGCTGTCAGATTACCCAATCTGTATTCATACTCTTTGTGTGCTTTTCCTTTACATTGTAGGGATTATTGTGTATCTCATTAAAGTCAAAGACATATTCATATTTGCATTCAAGTAGCAATATTTTTTCTCTCTTGGAAAATCATTTATATCTCATCATGGATTCATCATTGTGCACTATATTCTAGTATTTTCCATCAAAAAGACAAAATCTGCCCTTGGTGACTTATTCTCATTCTGCTTACCCTTGTTAGGGAAATACTCAGAAGTCTCCGTCATCCTATACTTCACTTCCTCATCTCCCAGGCTCTCAACTACGTGCTCCAGGACATCTCCTGTCCCTGCAGTGGGATGATTTTTTTCCTGCCATGGTCATCAGTGTTCTCCATCCAGCCAAACCACAGGTCTCATCGCTATCCCCACCTATTTAAGTTCTCAGTAATATTCAACCCATTTGATCACTGCCTCCTCAAGACCTTCAGTTATGTGAGGCTTCCACACCACAACTGGTCTACGTGATCCTCCTACTGCGGAGTCTTCTATCTACATGGTTCCTCAATGCTATGACTCCACACACTGGACGGCCCAGGACTCCATCCTGAGCCCTGCTTGTTGGCACAGCCTTTCTTGTTGGATACCCCACCAGTCCTGTTACTGTTACCATTATCTGTGGTTAGTGGTCCCTTTGATCACTGCATTTTATTAACTCTTATCAGCTAAGTCCACACCCTGTGGACTCCTGATATATATCTAAGACCCACCCCTTCCCCCCCATGTTACCAGCCCC